>JABUQX010044973.1:2500-17500 GCA_015478945.1 Trachelipus rathkii | reverse complement strand
TATATATATATATATATATATATATATATACTATAGAGAGAGCTTTGAGAGAGAGGAGAGAGATTGTTTATCCACAGATATTTGGACACATTCGTTAAAACTCGTAATAAAAACTTTTTTAACATGTTCGAAGGTTAACATAGAGAGTCCCGAAATTATAAAGAAATATTTTTTGGCTACTGCTACTACAATGTGAAGGATTTATTAAGTCACAAACACACTCATCAATATATATTATATATTATATATTATTATAATATTATATATATAATATATATTTATAATATAATATTTATATATTAGTTATATAATATATATATATATATATATATTATATATATATATAAAGAGCGAGAGAGCGGCGAGAGAGAGAGTTGTTAGCTGTTATTGCGTTGGGTAGTTAGTTAGTTTAGTAAGTTTAGTTATTTAGTTAGTTAGTTATTTAGTTCTTATATTTAATATATCATATAATATATATATGAATATATAATATATATATATGTATTTTTATTATATATGTGCATCTATCTATATTATATAT
This sequence comes from Trachelipus rathkii, assembly GCA_015478945.1. Taxonomy (NCBI): domain Eukaryota; kingdom Metazoa; phylum Arthropoda; class Malacostraca; order Isopoda; family Trachelipodidae; genus Trachelipus; species Trachelipus rathkii. The sequence continues at coordinate 16,959 of JABUQX010044973.1, read as the reverse complement.
ATATATATATATATATATATTAGATATATATTGGTATATTGCGTGGAGGTTTTATATTTGTATTATATATATATATATATATATATATATATATATATATATATATATATATACTATATCATTTATATATTATATATATATATAATATAATATATATCTATATTATATATTATATATATATATATTAATATATCTATATATTATTACCTTTCGTATTACAATAAATTTTTGGTGTCTATAAAACAAATTCAACGAAATTGAACAAAATAGTAAACTGTATTTGACCACATTGGCCAACGATTTTAGCTTTGAAAATGTTTTATTGAAGAACATTATTGACATACATAGTTACACACGCCTATTATTTATATTAAATTTTATTATACTATTATTATTATTATTACTTTTAATATGCTTATTATTTTTATTATTATTATTATTATTTTATTATATTATTATTATTATTATTATTATTATAATATGCTTATTATCATTATTATGTTTGTTATTTTTATTTTTGTTAACATTGATAAAAATATTTTTGAAAGTTGTAATATAAAATTTATTATTATTATTATTATTATTTTTATTTTATTATTATTATTATTATTATTATTATTATTATTATTAGTGTATTATTACTGTAATTATCATCTTATTCTTATTATTATTAGTATAGTTATTATTATTAATTATTATTATTATTCATTATAGTTATTTTATTATTATTATTTTATAATTATTAGAATATCTTTAAATATTATAAATTTACATCAATAATATATTGATTTTAATTTTTTATATAGATATAGTATATTTATATCTACCATTATGTCCTAGCTTCATATATAATTCATCATCATCATTCCCTCGAGTAGATCCTTAAGGGATCTGTCAGGTGTCGCCTCTACAGAACACTCTCCAGGCATTTCTGTCGGTGTATATTCTCCTCTCCTCGACCTCTTCGATCGTCGTTCCTCTTGCTACCATGGCCTCGCCACGTGTCCATCTCTTTCTTCTCGGTCTGCACCGCTCTTTCGTTTGGCAGGTTTCCCAATTCATCGCATTCTTTCGGCCCTCTCCTTACATCCATCCTCCTTAACTGTCGCTACCATCTTGCTGATTCGTTGACCTGTTTATTATTGATCGATCGTCAATTCTCGTCTTATACTTCACTTCTTCTTCTATCCATCAGCCGCCACTCTCCTGATCCCTCCCAAAACCCTCATATCTGCGCTCCATCTCCCTTCTGCACAGTAGTCGGCCACATTTTCGGAGCATATGTCAGCAAAGGTCTCAAGACATTGACCTATATATTCTTCATTTAATCTCTGTTTGGTATTGTCTTTTCCTTCAGTATCGGGTAAGGCGTCCCACATTTTTCACGAAAACTTCCTTACATTCTCTCTCATTTAGCTCTTCCTCCATTCCACCCTCCACCTTCCAATATCACACCCAAATACTTAAATATACACCTGGCGCAATTCATTTCCCTCCACATTATATTTATTTCTTCTCTTTTCTCTGGCTATTTTCATTATTTCTGTCTTTTCTGTACTTATTTTCATATCCATTTCTCTCATTTGGGTGTTCCATCTGTCCATACACATCCTGCAAGGTCTAAGTCCTCTTCTGTTATTATGCGCGCATCCATCTGCATAGAGCTGAGTATGCTCTCCATTTATTCTTCTCTGCACTATTCCTTTTCAGATTATAGATCTGTACATTACAAACAAATGGTGACAAGAGACACTACGCTGTCCCTCCACTCCCTATTTCCTCAAACCAATCCTCTCTCTCTTCTTTGATCTGCTCTTTATCATATTTCTGGACCCTTGATATGTACTCTTTATTACTCTTATAAGCTTTTGTGGTATCCCGTATTCCGGCTTTTCCATGATTTTTCATAGCTTTTCTCTGTTTACTCTATCAAAAGCTTTTTCCAGGTCAAAATGCCACATCTGCCCTCCTATTCCATTCTATCGTTTTTTATACTACATGTTCTTCATATAATACTAATGGTCCTGTTGTGCTTTCCGGCCCGAAACATATTGCCAGTTCCTATGTTATTATGCACTTTGTTTCTCAGCCTCCTCTCTAACACTCTTTCAACAGATTTTACTGGCCAACATTTCGCATGGTTATTCTTCTATGACTTATGCACAAGTTTCCTCGATTTCCTTCTTGTATATGGGCATATTATTTCTTCCCTCACTCTGCACGTAACAATCTCTCTGACCGTCCCCATATTTCATTCAACAGTTCGTGAATCCATCCTTCAACACCCTCTCCTGTCTCTTATACAGCTCAGCACTCAGCTCATCAGTTCCATGGCTCTTCCCTCCTCCTCAGGCGTCTTGCTTGCTGTTCTGACCTCTTCCCATTGTGTAGTCTTCCATCTCCTCCAAAGCATCCTCTCGTTCCAACACCTTATCCACCTCCCTCCCCCCTTCAAAATCCTCAAGTTCAAACACTCTTTTTCGGAAATATTCCTTCCAACCTTTCCATTATGTTCTCCTCCTCAATTAAAACCTTCATCATCTTTATTCATTATTATACGTGTTTCTGGTTCCTTCCTGACTCTCATTCCTCTAGCTAAACCATATATAAGCTTTCTTGTTCCCCTCATATCTTCTTTTAATTCCGTTCCAATATCCTCCCATGTTTGTCTTTTACTCAATTTCTTTATTTGCTCTGCATTGTTTCTAGCTTCCACGTATATTAATCTGTTTTCTTCAGTTTTCCTATTCATCCAGAGTTTATACTTTTTGTTTTTGTTGGTTATGGCTGCCTTTACTTCGTCATTCCACCATGCCGTTCTTTTCTTTTTCCCCTTTCCCACTTTCTTTATTCCCAATACTTCTCTTGCTGTACTGTCCATGTTATCCTTAAATATCTTCCACTTTTCATCCACCGTTTCTCCTGTTATCTCCACTTCTCTCCTTTCTTTGATAGCTTCGTCAAATCTTTCTCCTATTAATCTATCATTCAATTTTTCTGTTTTGTATCTTTCCTTCGTAAACATCTTTGGTTTCTTCCTTTCCTTCCATTTCATTATTCCTATGATCATTCTGTGGTCAGAGTCAAAAGAAACACTCGGGAGTGTTTTTACATTTGTGAATATTTTTCTTTCATTAGTTTGGAATAAATCTATCATTGTTTTTTCTGTGTATCTTCCTTCTTCAGTATTCCACCTATACCAAGCCACTTCTTATTTTCCTCATTCTTGAACCAGATGTTCATTATATTATAATAATATATATATATTCATATATATATATTATATACTCTATATATATATATATATATGATAATTAAATCTATATATATATATATAATATATATATATATATATATATATATTAAACGTTAAAATAAATTCTTTATATAATTATATATATAGTGGTCGTTACCTATTATTTGGCCCGATAATGGTTTTATATATATTATATATATATATATCATATATATATATATATATATGATATATATATATATATCTATATATATATATATATATATATAAATCTTGTCCTTTCCTCTCTTATTCGCTCTGATGGTTCTGTTTGCTAATTCTCTATGAAAAAGCCAATTCTTCGGCTCCTATTTTCCGTCTAACTCAACGCCTGGACGATCTGGCATTCCTGCATCCTCCTCCTTCTCCTCTCAGTTCCTATGCCTTTGCCTGTGATTACATTCGATGATCGGTTGCATGGGCTCCTGAAACCTACGAACGTTAGGAAGGCGGGTGGCCCGGATGGCATTCCTCGCCGAGTTTTGAGGGAGTGTGTTCCTGTCGGTATCCCGCCCTTCGTTCAACTATAGTTCCTATTCTCAATACAGTACTTCTCCCTATGTTGTTGGACGCACGCACATGTAAACGCTATTCCGAAAAAGGAAGCGCTCTGGACCCTCTAACTTCGCCCTACTAGCTCTTACTTGTTATTCTATCTAAGATACTTTGAAACTCTTCTCAACTCTCATTTCTTAGATCATCCTGGAAACCTCATTCACTTCTTTCCGATCGGCCAGTACGCGCTTCGGCGGCGCTCGAGGTCTACTGGGGATATACTTTCCTATCTTACTGATTTTATGGTTTTCCGCCTTTAGGTAACTACGGGGAGACTGCGTGGTGGCGCTGACATATCCAAAGCATTTGACCGGGTATGGCAGCGTCACTGCTCTCCAAGCTCCCCTCCTTGGGTTTTCCTCCTTCTCTTTGCTTACTTATGTCTAAGTTTTCTTTCAAAATTGCTCATATCGGTTGTTGTTCTGGGGCGACTTCTTCTTCATTTTCTGTCAATAGTGGTGGTTCTCAGGGGGTTATGTCCTATCTCCTCTTTTATTCTAATTTTCATTAATGATCTACTCACCTGCACATCTACTCTATTCACTCATATCCCGATGACTCGACCCTTCATTCTTCACTCATTTCAATTCTGCTCTTCTTTTACTTCTTAGAATTGCCTATGTCTTAGTATTTTCCAATTCTATTCTCGCCTGATCTGGATAGAATTTCGCTGGTGGGGTCGTCTGAAACTTGTGAAATTCAATTCCTTAAAAACTCAACTCCTACAATTCTCCTCCTCTAAGACACCTTCTAACTTCTATCTATCCTTGGCCTTAACATAACAAAAAATGTCTTGGAACCTCCACATCAACGGTTGCTAGGGCGGCCCAAAGAAAACTGGGAGTTCTGTTTACGACTGCGAGACTTTTTTTTTCTCTTCTCAGTTGCTCAGCTTATACAAGGGCCTCATCGCCCTTGTAGGAAGTACTGCTCTCATATCTGGGGGGGCTTCTGGTTTCACGTCCGGCTTTTTTGGATTAAAGGGTACGAGTCACAGGCCAAAGGCCTTATAAATCGTTCTGTCTTTCCATTCCATTGACCCTCTATCTTTGCGGCGCGATTGTTGGTGCTTTATCTCTTTTCTATAGGTACCCGCAGCGGCAGGTGCTCGAGGGAGCTTATCACTCGCGTACCTCACCTTTACGTCGCCCTCGTAAAACTAGGGGTGCTGTCATCTGCACATGAGTTTTGTGTTGAGTGTGGTAACTCCCGGCTAGTTCGCAGTGGTGCTTCCTTCCTTCTGCCCATTCAGTTCTGTGGATTCTCCTCCATCTTCTGTGTTTCTGCTGAATTAATCTCGCCCCAACTTCAAAGCCTGCGCTGTGCTCAATTTTGCGGTGATTTTCATTTAGTTTGTTGATTCTCTTCTGAGGCTCTGCCGTGAGTGGTGGTGACAACTGTAAATATATAATATAAATCTAAATATATAATTTTATATATATATGATTATTTACTATATATATATTTATATATATAATATATAATATATATATATTATTATATATTATATTATATATATATATATATATATATATATATATATATATATATATATATATATTATATATATATATATATAAAATTTATCTTTTTTTTTCCTGACTTATCCATTTGTGTTATGGTTTGCTTGCACTGTATTCTTTATAGTTTTTTTAAAGCCGGTTGGGGATTTTTTGGATTTTTGAGAAAAAAATCAATTTTTGATTTCTTTGATTTTTTTGATTTTATGGATTTTTTGAGAATGGTGACGTCACGCGAAATATGATTTGTAAACAAAAAATTTTCTTTTAAGTTCGATTAAGTATAATTTTTAACCCTAGGCCCTATATCTGAGTTCAAAATCTTAAAATTGGGCTTATAGTCTATGACACATTGAAACAGCAACACTAAAGAGTGTTTATTCTGTAATAATGAATAATATATTACATCAGAAATAAAGGAAACATGTTTAAAACATGATCTTTTGTTGACCATTTTTATAGTGTAGAAATTGGAAAACAGAGTAGCCTTGCTATGATCTTATTATCTAATTTTTTTATTTTATTGAAATTAAATCACATAAATATCCAAAAAAAATTAACATATATACTAAATATATACTTACTATATATATATATAATATATATATAATATATAGTAATATATATATATATATATATTATAATAAATATATATATATATATATATATATAAAGAAGCAAAAATCATGATTTTTTTTAGCAAAAATCGTAAAAAAATCGGTTGGAAAAATCCAATTGATTTTTTCTGTGACTCATCTATTGTTTTAAAGAACTTTTACCCTTATCGACTTCAAAATATTTCACGCGCATTCAATTTTTTATCTTATAGCCTCTTGAGTTACGAGTCATTCGACTCACTTGCAAATTGCGTCATTTTTAACAGCCCATCTTTTACGCTCTTCAAATTCATCGATTTACCTTAGTATTGACTCAATTCAAAACACACACATTTTCGCGCGAGAGACGTTGAACCACTTTTCCGTTAAACTTTATGTATTAAGGCTAGGCGCTTTTCCTTCTCTCGGCCACTCAGCTCAGATTCTCCATTCAAGCAAGTTTGTGTCTCTCCGTGCTCGTAAATCCGTTTTACGCCTCTGACGTCACGCATTCCAGTTGCATCGAATTCTTCAATTACTTCATTTGTGTTTAGTGACAGTGACTTTATTTATAAGCATTTTGGGTAGGTTATTAGGGTTCCTTATTTTATATATTTTTCTATATTTAATTAATGATATGTTTTTTACCAAAAATTGTGTTCAGTGAAATAAAGTGAAATTTAATAATTTAATCACAGTGTACATTTAACAGTAGTAATTTTCTTAGATTAATTTTAGTTTTAAGATATCAAAATCATAAAATCGTCACGGCACTATGGTCAAAATTTCTTTATCCTTTTATAACTTCAAATTTATTCCAAAATTTATTATTAATTTTATTATTAGTTATTTCTTGTTATTATTTATATTTTATACTTTTATATAGGTTTCTTGTATCTTGCATTTTATTGTTGTTGTATTTGTTGATGTGATAACACCTGCCTTCTGATGTCAATAAAAGTTTAGAGTGCATTCTTCTGTTTTTTTTGTCGCCACATAACAACAACTGGTGACTCCCTCCGTTCCTGCACTCCTCCTTCAGCGCCTTCTACAAGCAACTCTTCGCCTCCTGCGCCGTCCAGTGGCCTACTTCGTCGCCGTATTTCCTCCTTCCTGCCAGAGGTTTTTTCGTCTCAGTACGATGCGACCTTGCCTCATCATTAATAACTTATAGAACAAGTAGCGCTTTAAGGTGCTTTTGCTCCTTACCCTTAAGTGTTATATTTACCTGGTCTTTGGACCATTGTGTTTTTTATTTATATCTGTATATCCTTACTTAGTATTAAGTTTTTTATATTTTATTTTTAGCTAGTCAGGCAGCATCCCAGTGTTCCCCTGTGAACTATTTTTCTTACTATTATTTTTTAATATTTATATTGTTTAAAAAATGGCTCCTGTAATATTATTACGAACAATATAGAGACTGCTAACCCAGTTCAGTCTTCCAAAAAGGTACCTTCTTATTCAAGCAAATATTTAGAAAGTGATCTAGACTTAACATTTAATTTGTTAGAACTACAAATTGAGCCTAGTACTGAAATTGAGTGCTTTCTCGCCATGTTAGGAATTATACCTGTTAAAATTTTACAGAGGTTGCGAGATGCCTTACCTCGTTTTAATAATAGCAATCAACCTTACAGTGAGCTTAAAACTGAATTAATAGCTAGAATAGGAATATCAGAGGCGGACAAAGTCAAACAATTATTAAAAAATGAATCGCTTACCATCCGCCTTGCTGTCAGAAATGCCGAGTTTGTTAGAAGGCCCACCTGTGGGCAATTGTATAAATATTGTCCGGCAATTATTCCTGCAAAAATTGCCTTCCGAGCTCCAGTTCCAGCTCGCTCCGGTAGACCCTAATATTTCTTTGTCTGAATTGGCTGCATACGCAGACCGCATAGTAAAGGCACAGCCTTCTACGCCACAGAGCATACGTCCCGTTGCCTCTTTTGCCTCAGCCTTGTCGCCAATACAAGGTTCAACAAATGTTATCCAAACTCCTCCTGTTAACACTGCAGTATTAGAGGCTCGTATATCAACTCTTGAAAATACAATCTTCGATTTATTGAACAGGATTCGAACTCTTGAAGCTCGCCCGGCTTATGTTCAATCTTATACTCCGCCTCCTCAATCTTATATTCCACCTCCTCATTCTTATCCTCCGCCTTCTCTTCCCTCTTTTTCTCACCATCCTCGTTCTCCTCCGCAGCATCGTCGCTTTCTATCGCAGCCGGTCACCCACCCCACACCGCCAATCTGCCGCAGCTACATCGCACCTACAACCTTCAACTACCCCAACCTCTCAAAATTCTGCTACACCTCCTACGCACAACCCACAGGGGGTATGTTTAAACCATCAGCGATGGGGCAACCAGACTCGCAATTGCATCAAACCCTGTGCTTATAATTTAAACCCCAATGCCACACCATAAAAGCGCACGGTGTGGCCAATTCAGCGTCCCATCTTCTCTGCGTCTATGATCCTGCTACTGCCTTGTCTTACCTGATAGATACAGGTAGTTCCTTCTCAATTAAACATTATTATTGTAACAATTTATATTCGTCCGTCGCCTTGTCATTAACACCATTCACAACGTCTCGCTTCCAGGTGTTAAAGGTTCCCATTTGAAGGTCGCCAAGCGCTTCGTCCGGGCTTCACTACTCTAGGACGTTAAACTGTGGACTAAACGGTGCCTTACCTCGTAGACTCCAACGTGCTACTTACATCCCTTCCGACACTCACTGCTGTACTCATGTGTTGTGTCCGTCACGACTCAATTCGCGGCCCGATATGATGGTCCCTTCCGTGTTTGTGCACGCTCACCGGTAAAGTATTTCTCCTTCGAAAAGATCAAAGTGGGAACGTTTCGATCGACAGGAATGCAACCAGCAATTCCCTGGATGCCTGGATCCCGCTTCTCGGTTGACAGTGGTATCTCCACCCATGCCCACCCTTCCCTGTCCGCTCCTTGCTTCGACCTGGTTCCGTTACCTGTTGGCTCTTTCCTGCCTGCCCGTCCGTCGACTCCTCTTTCAATCTGCCCTGCTAGTTTTCTTTTTCCTCCGCTCACCCCTACTCGGGCCAGTCCTTGTTTTTCCACTATCTAGGTCCTCTTCCACCTTCCCCTCTTTTTGGTTTTTTCTCTCCATATCAATAGACTTCCGCGTGCCGGTCGGACCTCCCGCCCTGTTGTCAGCTTCACTCGTGAGAAATCCGTTCTATATTGGGGGCGGGGAATAATTGTAGTCTCCTTACTTATATATCTGTCATATTCAGTCTTCTTATTATATGTTTTAAAGAAATTACCCTTATCGATTCAAAATATTTTACGCTCATTCAATTTTTTTATCTTATAGCCTCCTTGAGTTACGAGTCATCGATTCGCTTGCCAATTGCGTCATTTTTTAACAGCCTATCTTTACGCGTTTCAAATTCATCGATTTTAACTATGTATTGACAAGTCAAAACACACACACATTTTCGCGCGAGAGACGTCGAACCACTTTTCCGCTAAACTTTATGTATTTAGGCAAGCTACTTTTCCTTTGCTCGGCCACTCCGTTCAGATTCTCCATTCGAGCAAGTTTGTCTCTCCATGCTCGTAAATCCGTTTTACGTCTCCGACGTCACGCATTCCAGTTGCATCAAATTCTTCAAATATTTTTATTAAGTGTCTGTGTTAGTGACCGATCTAATAACCATTTTGGGTAGGTTTTTTAGCGTTCGTATTTTATATATTTGTCAGTGCATATAATTAATATGTTTTTTGCTAAAATCTGTTCAGTATAATAAAGTGAAATTTCATAATTTAATCACAGTGTAACATTTAAACCAGTAGGAAATTTTATTAGATTAATTTTAGTCTCAAGACATCGAAACTGTTATTTATTGTTCTTATTTATATTTTATACTTTTTTATATATATGTTCTTGTATTTCATTTTGTATGTTTGTCGTTATGATGTGTAACACCTGCCTTCTGAGTCAATAAAATTAAGAATTGCAGACGTGTTTTGTAGTTACCTATCACTACAATAATATATATATATATATAATATTATATATATATATAATTATATATATAATACTATATATATATATCTATTATATATTGTATATAGTATATATTATATATATATAATATATATATATATATATATATATATGGGTTAATGGATTAAATCACTTAATCCCCCGTTCTAAATTTTAATTAGTTAAACTTTGTGATTGAAATGAGTAGCATCTTTTGTTCATTCTTTATTAAACAAGTCACAATGAGAATGGAGTTTTCGTGAAGTGATATATCACAATATGTTTCACTTGACAATGAGAACAATAATAAAGGGTTGTTAATTAGGATATTACAATTTTATGCATGATTGTATATAATCAAATGAGAAGAGAGGACAGGCCGCGACCCATCCTCTCCGTGCGAGAAGTTGTAGCACAATCCTGGTTTCAGCCTCGGCACCTTGCCTCATTCGCGTCCTTATGCCTAATCTCTCACAACAGTTTTTATACAAAAAGCTCGCTTGTTATACATGTAAATATTAAAGAATGGTACATAGATACACAGGTGTACAGGGTCTTTAAGCACACATGCTGTGCGTACATTGCTTGGTAATTAATTGCTTATTAATATTACCGGACCAACTTGGTGATTCCGGGGCCAAAGATATATTGAAAACTTTAATTAGTTGGTACAAATAATTACCTTTTCATATATCTTTAGAACACCCAAACCTTCTGAAAATGGAGTCAGAAAAGGGAAGAGACATGCAGGAAGAGAAGATAAAAGAAAAAGAAAGAACGGAATTCTAAAAAAGTAATAGACGAAATTTTACAAATATTAGATTCATAACAGTGACATTTATAATAAAATACTATGTATTTTGTCGTCAAAGTCTCTCCCATATTTTTAATTTTTCTTCTTTACTCGTCGGTTCTGTTTTTTTCTCATTCTTCTCTTTCTTTAAAAGTCAGGATTTTCTAAGCACAAAATAGATAATCCTTTTCTTCATTTTTATCGGCCTAAAACTTTCCGCGAATTTCTTCTTAATTAGGCTCTGTTTTTAAATGAATCAAAATATCACCCATCCCGTGTTCAGATTTCCTTCAAATAATGAAAATAAAGAGTGATATTCCTTTTTATCTTTTTCCATTTATGCCTTCCTTCTTTTATTTTTTTATTTTGTTTTGCTTCTCCTTTGAAGGTCGAACTGTTCTGGTTTTTTTTGAAGGTCGCTGCCTTGTGAGCTTTTAATGGCCGCGGAGGGATTTTTAGTTTTTGTTTATCTTGTGCAGCTGTTTTGGTCCAGCCTTGGTTCGGGAGGAAGGATGATGAGGTTGTACCTCCCATTTTCTTTCAAATCTGTAGCTTTGATTCCCTTCTTTATGGTAAACTTTTACATAATTTTAAATTAAAACTTAATTTAGAAATTTTTGGACAGAAATACTAAGAAAGGAAGAAATTTTGAAAAAAGAGCACATGCAAGATTGTAGGCCATGCTTAATGTAATAATTTTAATATGTATTATAAATTTTATATGAACTCTGAGTTATCGTTTACATTTGCATTGGTTAAAAATTTTGACTTTTTTTTTCTCGCTTAGGCGCACGCTTGCTGTTACAATGGATATTTTATTATTTCTTCTTTGTAAGAGTCATTTAAGCCTAATAGAAAAATATCAACATACTCTGATTTAAGCCATAGTCGTCAAACTCGCTTCCGGTTTGAGCATAAATTTAATGACATTAAATGAAGCACATTTTCATTTTTCACTAAACAATTTTTAACTCGCCAGAAAAATACATGTAAATTTTTAGTAAGATTATTTTAATAATGGTATCAAAATATTTTCAATTATTTGTTATTCTTAAGATGGACTGAGAGTTATTTCCCATGCTGGTAGCAGTAAATAGATTTTAGGTGAGAAAAATATCTTAAACTCGATTCTCGCTCAAAAGCGTCGTCAGGATGGTGGTGCTAAAAGCGCCATCTATCTGAACTTTTTAAAGCTATGAGCGGGAATCTTGTTTACACCTTCACTATATACTATCAGCATTTGAAATATTAAAGAATTTACATAAGCTATGATGTATAAAGTAATATTCATCATGGCGTGGAATTTGGACAGATACTATAAAAATTATTGATTTTATTTTTAATGTAATGCCTCGGACATTTTCAGATTTTGAAAAGCAAAACATCTCAGAGATCTAATAATATAGTTTGACAGGTTTTAACAAAATAACAGCATCCATCCTTGTTATCATTACCGTCAGACCACTGTTTACCTACGGAATTCCGGTCCTGATTCTTAAAATTTTCATGACTCAATTTGAAAAGCTGCTTTTACTCTATTCAAATACAATTAAACTCAACGATAAGAATGTAAATTTCACTATTTTATCAGACAATGGTAACTTTTTTTTTTTTTTTTTTTTTTTTTTTTTTTTTTTTTTTTTTTTTTTTTTTTTAATCTTCTTATGGGTTTGCTGTTTGTTTGTGATAGCGGTAGGCTCGTCCTCAATTGGGTTCTTGCCTGTAAGATTTTACCCAAACATTTTATCATTTTATTAATCAGATATTTTAAAAGTTCACTAGTTCTTTATCGTTATTATAATTATTATTATTATTATTATTATTATTATTATTATTATTATTATTATTATTATTATTATTATTATTATTATTATTATTATTATTATTTATTATTATATTATTATTTTTATTTTATTTTTTAATCTTTACGATTATTGTTCGAAACCTTAATTAATTACACAAATTAGAGTTTATGCACTTTCTTAATAGAAAATAATTTTTGTTGTTGTTTTTCATCAACGGTTAACGTAGTTTTGGAGGTTGGAGATGTTCAGTGGGGGTAAGAGAAAGGTTAACCTCCCTTGGTGGGGGAGAAGGAGGGGTTATTTTTCGTTCGAAGTGACGAACTGATCTTCGTTTCTGGGAAATGTAGTGAGCATTATAGGGGGGTTGTGATTTTTCTATTCCCTCTTTTTTTTGTTAATCACAGTTTGTTTGATCGAACTTTTGGTTTGATTCTTAAACAAGGTTTCAATTTTCTACTCCGCGCCATGTTGGCTTTTTAGGACAAAAAATGTTTGTTTAAGAAATTTTGTTGGATTGGGAGGCGTTTCCTTCATTGAGCGAAGGTTAGGCTTCTCTCATTTTAAGATTTCGTTGATGTCATTTTTTTTCACTCGAGAAGATGTTAGTTCACTTTCTTGGGGCACTTTTTAGGCTTAAAATGAGAAAGTTTGTTGGAGAGTTTCAAACGTTTTTGGTAGCGACGCTCTTCTTGTAGTTACGCGTCATTTGTTTTTGTTCTTTTTTTTTCTTTGAATGCGCATGTTGCGCAGGTTTTTTTTTCTAACACTACGACTTTATTAATTTTGCGATAAAACATTGTATCTTCACGTAGTTAACTTTATTTACACTGTTTATTTATGGGCACATATCATAATTTGAATTCAATGCACTTTTAATGTCACTAATCACCGGGGAAAATTTTGTTTTTTTTCAAAATATTTTGATTTTATTGGCACTTATCACTGCATCATTCGCAAATCAGGAAGCTGGAATTGAATTCAGGGTCACTAGGGGTCACCAGAAATGGGTTAATGGATTAAATCACGTAATCCCCAGTTCTAAATTTTAATTAGTTAAACTTTGTGATTTAAATGAGTAGCATCTTTTGTTCATTCTTTATTAACAAGTCACAAGTGAGACTGGATGTTTTTCGTGAAAGTGATTATACCAATATGTTTTCATCTTGACATGAGAACAATAATAATGGTTGTTATATTAGATATTACAATTTATGCATGATTGTATATAATTAAATGAGAAGAGAGGACAGGCCGCGACCCATCCTCTCCGTGCGAGAAGTTGTAGCACAATCCTGGTTTCAGCCTCGGCACCTTGCCTCATTCGCGTCCTTATGCCTAATCTCTCACAACAGTTTTTATACAAAAAGCTCACTATTAAAAGTATTAAAATATTAAAGAATGTATTACATTTTTTAGGGAAAGTACGTTAAGACGAAAACTTATTGTGGCGTACTGTTGCCTTGGTAATTATTGCTTATTATATTACCGGACCATATATATATTATAATATTATTATCTATATATATATATATATATATCTATATATATACTCGTATATATAGTTTTTATTATTTTATATATATATAATATATATATTATATCTATAGTATACTATAATATATATATAATAATATATAATATATATATATATATAAATATATATAATTTATATATAGTATATAATACTATATCTATATATATTATATATATAAATATATATTATATAAATATAATAGTATCTATATATATATATATATGGACATTCGATAGGATCTTTCTCCCTCTAAATATTTCATGGGAAAAAGAGGTAAAAATTTTCTTTTTACTTATTTTTTTCTTTTGTTCGCTATCGAAAAATGTAAA
>JABUQX010044972.1:17500-20000 GCA_015478945.1 Trachelipus rathkii | reverse complement strand
TGGTAGCGAAGACGTAGAGGCTTGGTTGAAAAAAGGTGTCCATGGTAGCAAGGATTAAAAATGTGAATTACAAAGCAGCGTTCATTACGCTATTTTTAGAAGGGAATGCTCTGGCTGTTTTTCTTCAAATGGATGAAGGAGATCAGAAAAATTCGAACAGCATCAAGGCTCGTTTGAGGGAGACCTTTGGCATGAAAGCATTTAGCGCGTATGGGGAGTTTTGCAATAAAAAATGGGATTCGTAACCGGTCGATGTTAGCCTCAATAGCGAAAATAAAGGATGAAATGGTGTTACGAAGAGCATTTTGTTTACGGGATGCCGACGTCAGTTGGAAAAGAGTTACGAGCAATGCCTGAAATAGAAGATTTGGAATTTGGAAAAATAATAACAAAGGCGCGAGCTTTGCTAACAGTAGAAAATGAGACTTTTATTGCGACGGCTAAAGGCGAAGGAGGAGAAAGAATCTTTAAAAAATATTCAAGAGTTCCGATTAAATGTTTCTCATGCGGAGGGCCACATTTGAGGAAACATTGTAAAGGAAAATTTCAATGCTGGAATTGTGGCAAAAAGGTCATTTTGCGACAGAATGTGAGGAGATGGGAAACAAAAACGGCGGGCTCGCTGCTTCGGAGGTGGACTCGTCGGAGCATTGAGAGGAAATTCCGAAGAAATTATTTATTATAAAAATACTATTAAATGGAAGAAGTGGAAAGGCCCTAGTGGATTCGGGGTGTTCTCTTTCTGTGGTGAAGGAAGATTGATGCAATGAAATAGAGGGAATAAGTCGAGTAACCACTTTCGATGGAAGAAAAATAGCTGTGAAAAGGGGAAAAGTAAAGGTAGCGATAAGGGGGAAAGAAATTGAGAAGGAAGTAGTGTTGACTGAAGAGCTAATAAATGGTGTGGATATGATCTTAGAACTAGATATTATATTCCAACTTGGGGGCGTCGAATTGAAGAGAGATGGAGTAAGATTTGGTATTGAGAAGGAGGAGCGGAAGGATATTCGGGTTGCGGCGGTAAAAGGGAAGAAAACTTTGAAATAGAAGATAAGGACTTTAATGCGTATGTTTGATGGCGAATATTGGAAGTGCTGGTGTGAAATGGAAAGAATGTGCGAGTCCGATTGTTGGAAAACTCTTGTGGAGTGTTTATGAAGGGAACAATGAAGGAGATATAAAAGAGAAGTTCAATACTGAAGTCGAGAGATGGATTTCAGAAGGTATTTTAAAGAAAGTGGAACAGGGTGAGAAGGAGGGAAAGAATGTGATTCCAATGATGGTAGTGAACCAAGAGTCTAAAGGAAAAATAAGGCCAGTGTTGGACTTCAGGAAGTTAAATGATCACATAGAATGCCATACTGGAGATGAGATAGTCGCATGTGATGAAACTTTGAGGGTTTGGAGGAGAAAAAAAGGCAGAATTAAGCTGGTGGATTTGAAAGCGGCGTACCTGCAATTGAGGGCAGACAAAGGCTTTGGAAATATCAGGTGGTGAAGTTTAAAGGAGAGATGTATTACTTAACTAGATTGGGTTTCGGAATAAATTGCGCTCCAAAAATAATGATGAAAATTTTGAGAGAGGTTTTGGCACAGGATGAAAGAATAAGAGAAGTGACCAGCCATTACATTGATGACATAATTGTGAATGAAGAAATCGTAGGAGAGGAAGATATAGTCACATATTTAGCAAGCTATGGATTGGTGACGAAACCAGTAGAAGGTCTTGTGAATAACAGAGTGTTAGGATTAAAAATAATAAAAAATAAAGAAGGAAAATTAGACTTTAGAAAAGGTGGCGAATTACCAGACCTAAAGGAAGGGGATCTTTCAAGAAGAGAAGTATTTTCAATTTGTGGTAAATTGGTGGGACACTACCCGGTTGTAGGTTGGTTAAGGGTAGCTACAAGCTATTTGAAAAGACATGTGGAAGGAAAGAGTTGGAATGATTTGGTCGATGATAAGGTCATTCGAGTATTAAAGCAAATGTTAGAGGAAGTGAAGGGAAGAGACCCAGTAAAGGGTTTTTGGAGGGTTTCGGATGAAGATAAGGGAGTAGTATGGTGTGATGCAAGCAATCTGGCTATAGGGGCGGCGTTGGAAATTGGGGGAAAAATTGTTGAAGACGGATCGTGGATCAGAAAGAAGAACGACGTGGGTCATATTAACGTTGCAGAATTGGAAGCGGTTATTAGAGGAGTGAATTTGGCATTAAAGTGGGGTCTGAAAGAGCTGGAAATTAAAACAGATTCGATGACAGTAGTCAATTGGTTAGGTTCAGTTATTACGATGGAAAGAAGGGTGAAAACAAGAGGCGCAGCGGAAATGCTAATCAAGAGAAGATTGGGGGTTCTGAGTCAGCTGATAATAGAGTTCGGGTTATCAGTGAGTGTAAAGTTTGTAAGATCAGAGATGAATAAAGCTGATAGTTTAACCAGAGTCAGAAAATCTTGGATGGGAATTTTCGAAGAAGGAGAGCAGAGGGAAGAGGAAATTGCTG
>JABUQX010044972.1:10000-12500 GCA_015478945.1 Trachelipus rathkii | reverse complement strand
TTAACCAAAATGATGTTCTCCTAGGAGACATCAAAATCCTTATACTTATAAATCAATTTGCTCTTATCCGCCCCTTTTTACCAAGAGGTGGGAAGATTTTTTTTTTAACTTTCCCACACTTTTAAAACTACTTCCTATTCATCGTCGCATGATAGGAAGGTCTCTTTGAATTTAACTACTTAATCTTCATTGAAAATTGGGGAAGTCTTCTATTATTTCCTTTCCAGAGAGAGGAAAGGAAAATATTTTTGAAATATTAATGGGGATTGTTCCTTTCTTTCTCTCTCCCAACCAAGTAAGGGAGTGAGTTTTGTTATTGAAATTGTCAATTTTGGTTTCTCTCAGAAAAGAGAAAACCTTATTATTTCTTTTATAAGATCAAATATTTTGAAATTTTTAATTTCCTCACAACAAGGGGGAAAAACTTGAAAGTGAGTCTTGTAACCAAGATCATCTCATTATCATTATAACAAATAATATAAATTTTAACTCAAATGAGGAAAGATGCTTGGGTCTAACCAGTTTTCGTCCCTCACTTTCCTCAACTTTGGTTACTCTTTTCCTGAAGCATCAAGAAGGAGAAACTTTCATTATAAATATTAGCAAATTCAATTTTTGTTCTCCTTCGATTGGAGACAATATTTATCAATTTGAAAACTGGTCTTCACTTTAATTTTAACTAAATTATCTTCCCATCTGTGGGGAGAATCATTACCACATTCCTTCTCCCACTATAGAGAAGTCTTTACAAATTTGTTCTTCCCTTATCGCTTGGTAGAACTTTATTAACTCACGTTCTTCATTCACAATAAGGAAAAACATTTTTACTTGTTCCTCTCTCTCCAGTAGAAGGAACCCTTCAGATTCCTTCAGTAGAAGAGTTTTGAAATAAAAAATTAAACTACAAAATTGAGAGACTTCCCATTATCAAATTTTAAAAAAACTCCTTCCTCAGAGGAGGAGAAATTTCCTGGTAATGAAGAAGGAAAGAAGGAGAGGTCTTTTCTTTCAAACTTGACTTCCCCTCTCTTCTTTCTTCTTTACCTTACCTCCAATGGGGAGAGACTGATCATGCCACTTGCGTGTCTATATCTTTTCTCACCCAACTACCATATTATGAACACCTTTTCGGCTGAAGAGAAACCTTCATTTTTGAGAAAAAGGAGGACACTACACCTGTGGGTGTTTGTCACTTTTCTTCCATTAAATATTTATTAAAAAACGAACACTATCTTCGTGTCGTCTTTAAATGTTCTTTTGAGTCTGATGTTCAGAGATCTCGTCGTCAGATTAGGAGAACATTTTCTGGTTCCCTTTTAAAACTTACTGAAATCACTCAAAAATCAGAACCGGACTTGTGAAACTTTGTTCCGGTCCTGGAACCTTTTGACTGGACTCTAAATTTATATAATTAATTTTAAGGGGATAGAGGTTTACAGCCAACTATTTAAACTTCTATCAGCCCCTCATCAATTTCTCAAATTTAGATAAGCCGGCTCCGTATCTATTCCTTTTTGTCCCTAAGTTTATGGATAAAAACTTTTTCTTGGTATAGACTGGCTTAATTAAGTGCGGTCATTCATTTATTCATTTATTTTATATTCAATAATTAATTTATCTCTTTTCTCTGCAACATTATTTCCCCATCAGAACCTTGCGCTACAGGCACTTTAGGTGCGAAGACACTGTCTCCACCTCATTATACATTTATTACAATCAGACATAACATTATTCTTACAGTAATATTTCATGTATTTTGTACATTTTATAAACTCTTTTAAAAAATTTCTTATTTTCATTCTCATTTAATAATAATTTGTGTCATAAACTCCCCGTGTCCTGGATGGGTTCATTCATTCGTGGATAAACTCATCTTGCTGAATCACTATTAGTCATTCATTCCCTTTGGTACCTTATATCTCTTGCCTCTTATATTCCCCTCAGAATCGCATTCCTCTTATATGACGGGTGTAGATTGCCTCTAATGGATTGATATTTTCCTAACCGAAATATTGTGAAAAGTGTACTCGGGAGGAAGTTTTCTATAAGATATCTTCTGAAAAGCAAAGAAACAAAAATCAAAAAATAACAAAATTGCTAATCACAAAAAGTTGATTTTACCTCCCTTTGATCATCAAGCTGTCGGGGTGATCCGGGAACAGAGGTGTCTGAAGTCCATTAAAAAGTACGACATCCATAATCCATTGATAACATTCCCCAAAAAATTAAAAATCTAAAAATTTAAATTGAGAAATATTTTAACTAATTTACTATTTTATCTCTTATAAGAGTATGTCACTAACCATCAAATGTTTTCAATATAATCTCATTGGAGTCCTATGCATTTCTAATTATGTTTATGTGATGATTCAGAGACAGTTTGTGCAAGACAGTAGAGCTGGGGTCCATCTGGAATGGTGCTGAATAGGGGTTATTCGCTATATGCTTTTCTTAAGCTTCATCTTATTGTTGAATGGGAATACCTTTTAATCTTGTTTTT
>JABUQX010044972.1:5000-7500 GCA_015478945.1 Trachelipus rathkii | reverse complement strand
TAATATATATATAGGGTTGGAAAAAAAAAAAACCATGGTTTTTTTAAAAAAAACAAAAACCATTGTTTTTAAAATAAACCAAATAAACCAATTGTTTTTTTGGTTTTTTGGGGTTTTTTATACTATTTTGATGGTTTTAATGTGGTTTTTATTGGTTTTAATAGATTTTAAAGGCAAAAAAGTCATTCTGGAAATGTTATACACAGGTGATAACAGACCGATAATTATCCATTCTTTGATAAATTTCTTCAGATTCTTTCTTGTCAAAGTTTTTAAAGACTGTAATCTTTTCTAAAATCTTAATTTTTCATAGAGTTTTACCATAAACTCATAAGGTATAAAAATACGCATATATCCAAAGAATAACTTCTATCTGAATAAAAAAGGTAAACTTTATTATTTTAGGATGGGTAGGTCCTGTAGAAAAGATCGCATAAGAAAAGTTTATTCAAATTAACCTATAATGATATACAAAATGAATTGTTATTTACCTTTTATATTTAAATACTAGGAATATAATATTATATATATATAATATTATATTATTATATATATATATTATAATATATAATATTATGAATATATATATATATATATATATATATATATAATATATAGCAGAGAGAGAGAGAAGACGAGGGAGAGAGAGAGAAATTCATCATTAAAAGTCGAAACTGAAATTATCATGAAGAATTTGATACAAAAAAAAATTAATTTTTCCAGCTCAGCTGTTGCCCAACCTATTTCTAATGTTGCTGTGCACAAGTCCGAAAGTTGAAAATACCCTTCAACATTAGCAGTTGATGAGGTTGCTGACAATATGCTTATTATTTTATATATGCACCTTCTCATTCTAAATTTTTCTTTTGAGAGATCGTGTACTAAGAATGAGGAGTCACTGCTGAACAACAGGACTCATCAAATAGGTAAACTTTTATGAAATGGAGAGAAATTTGCTTCGTAATTTTATTCCATTTAAATTCCATGCTTTTGTGAATACTCATCCTCTGGAAGTACTGTGGTCTAATATCTTGGGTTAAAAATATATGCCAATAAGTGAGCTTCTGTTTCTGCCTGATGATACCTCCTTTTTACTTTTGATATAAATCTTGTCTGTTGAGTGGTTGGATTAAGCTTTTCTAGCTCCATATTCATATTTTTCCAAATATAAACATCATCACTTAGTTTACAGTCATTGCCTTCTAGGTTGGTTGATGCTGTGGCCACACACTCCACGAATTAGTTTTATTATAATCTTTTGAAATGGTGCATCGATGGGTAGAAAATGGATTCCCAAGAGCTCGAAACAAGAATCTCATTCAACGTAAAATTGTACAAAATATAAATATATATATATATATATATATATATATATTATATAGATATATATATAAATATATATATTATTATATATATATATATATTATATAATATTATATATTAATTATATATATTATATATATATGTGTATATATATATATATAATTATATATATATATATATAATATATATAATATATATATATATATATTATATATATTATATATATATATATATATAATCATTCTCACAATAATATTAAAATCAGCAGAAAATTGTTTATTTGCTTTCAGTAGTTACTCTCGATTTGAAAAATTGCAGAAAACCATAGCAACATGCTAAAGAAAACCATTAATTAAAAACAGTTTTTTAAAATATTTTATGCATGGTTTTTTTATGGTTTAAACATTTTTTTTTATGTGGTTTAAACCACGGTTTAAACCAATGGTTTAAACCAACATGGTTTAAAACCATTCCCACCTATTATATATATATATATATATATACTATATATATATATATATATATATATATATATATACTATTATATTATATATATATATATATATATATTATATATATATATATATATATATATTATATATATAAATATATATATATATATATATATATATATATAGTAGTATATATATATATATATATATAATATATATATATATATTATATATTATATATATTATATATATATATGATTACATATATATATTAATATATATATGATATATATTATATATAGTATATATAATATATATATATATAGTATATATATATATATATATATATAAGATATATATATATATATATATAATATATATATATATATATATATATATATATATATATATATATATATTATATTATATATATATATAAATATATATAGTATAATTATAATATATATTAATATATATATATATAATAATATAATATATATATATATATTATATATATATATATATATATATATAATATGATATATATATATATATATATTATATTTATATATAATATATTATATTATATATATATATATAATATTATATATAATATATATATATATATAATATATATATATATATATATAGTATATATATTATAACATATACAAAGATATATATATATATATATATATATATATTTAATATTATAATATATATAT
>JABUQX010044971.1:22500-36895 GCA_015478945.1 Trachelipus rathkii | reverse complement strand
ACTCCTCCGAAGTTCCGCATAGCCTGTTATATATATATATATATATTATTATATATACACTATATGTATTATTATTTTACATTAGTATTGTCTATTATTATCAAAACAAAATTCTTTTTTCTACCCCTCTTAAACTCGCCGAATTGGGTGAGGTGCGCTCAGCAACACAGGAACAGGGAAAAAGTGGTTTAGAAGACATGGACGGCCTGTCTCCATGGTGGTCAAAAAAGGAAGCCCCCCCCCCCCCATTACCGTCCCTTTAAATTTTATTATTTTATTTTATTTATTATTATGTCTTTGAACAAAATTATTTTATTTTATTATTATTATTATTATTATTACTATTACATATTATTATCATTTATTATCATTATTATTATTATTATTATTTATCTATTATTATTATTATTATTATTATTAAAATGCGACAGTGTTAGTCAATCATCCCTATGAACTTTTGTCACAAAACTTCATGTGAACAAAATCCTTTTATTTTGTTTTTAAGAGCTTTACCATCGACAATGATGTGCCATCCTTCCAGGAAGACATTAAAATAGATTAGAGAAGTTGTTATAAAATCTGAGGTTTAGAAGAATTGGGAAAGGATTCCTGTTTTCAAAGAGAGATGCTTTCATCATGATGCCGTAAAATCCTCAAAATCTGATTTCGCTGGAATAATTCAGAAGCGTCAATGATAAGTCGTGTTCTGGAAATGTTTTAAGTTTATATTGTTGTTATTGCTTTTAATCTACAAGTTGGAATCATTGTACATTAATTATTATATCATCATCAAATTTATTATCATTACTTTTCTTTTACATAAGATATTATTAGTTAGTGGGATTATATGAATGGAGATGCGGGAAAAAAGATATGGAAGGAAGTAGGGAGAATTATAGTTAAAAAGTTACGTGAAGAATGGTTATAAGTGATAAAATTATGGTGACGAGAAGCACTTTGCAAATAATCAATGAATAGTGAATTTGATTGAAACTGTAACAAATTTTGTTTGGACCGTAAAATTAAAGGAGCCTTTGTTAGTAATGCCAAAATAAAGACTTTTGAAATTTCTTTCGTCAGTTAGTAAGACGATGGGACAAAAGTTAAAAGTTGGTCCTGTGAAAATGATAAGAGGTGATTGCTAGCCGGTGACATAAGCAAAAATGTAGGTGTTGGGATGATGTGCTAAAAGCCAATTATAACTGGTCCTTTAAAGATCGGTTTTGGAAATATTATATATAATGTAGGAAAAAAAGGCAATACTAAAAGTTTCATTCGCGGAGTAAAAAATAAAAAAAAGGTAAATGAGCCACTGTTGGGTAAGGAGGATGATATGGGGGATTTACCAGTGGGAATAGGAAGCTCTATTTTCTCTGGAAGGGATGAATGGGGGTGATTACAAGTGAATAAGAGATAGCTCTTCTGAAGGAGGAAATGCAATGGGGATTACAAGGGAATAGAAGCTCTTCTGGAACAGAACGTCGCAAAAAGCGGTAATAATGAGATTACGGGAGAATCTTCATAGAATATATGAATTGAAGCATCGTACTTTTTTGTTGACTTGATGGAAATGAATGTGAGGACGAGGAGTGTGATGGAACACTTCGAAAAATCTGCATAACATTGGAAGTAATGAAGAGGTCATAGTGAAAGTGTTTTTGTGTGTAAGAAGAAAATAGGTATTTGGGGGAGGAGGTAAAGGTAGAGTGACAGTGAAGAGTTGAAAATGGTAAATCTTCAGTATAGATAGAGTTACGGGTGAAATGATCAAAAGGAGGCGAGGTTGTGTGATTGACTGGGGGGGGGGGGCCGTAGATCTCTTCATCTCCCCCAACGGGACTCTCCGGGCATCCCAGCCTACCGACAAATATGTTTCCATGGGGGCGGGGCGCGGGACAAAAGGTTTGGGGGCTTCTGTTGGGGGGCGATTTTCCCTCAAACTGGTAACTGTCAGTGGTTTTATGGAGGGTATAGTTCTGGGATGATTGAAAGTGAGACAGTAATAACGTACCCCTTAATATAAGTGTTAAGGATATTAAATGAACTGTAGGAAACTATAGAGAAATATTTTATTGAAATTTTGTAGGCAACATATTATGCTGGTTATTTTTTGCGTTGAAAGAGAGCTGTTAGTGACTAGGGACTGATTGACAAAGAACAAAGGTGCATTTTAGAAGTAGTAGAGGATATGTTGTGTCAAATCTTTACATTGAAACAAATGATTGAGAAAATGAGAGTAAAGAAAGAAATAATTGTATTTAGGTTTTATGGACTTGCAGCAGGTCGTTTTACTGGATTAATGTTTTAAAGCTCTTGTGGCAAGTGGTCTAGTTATGTATGGTGTTCTGTAATTGTCAGGCTTCTGATCTGTAATCAAAAGTATGTTATGTCTTTAGTGAAGCGTTGTTAGAATAAAATGATTGTGATAAGTGAGTGAATCGCTGAATGGTTGGAGTGAGGCAGGGATGTTGTTATGTCTCCTTGGTTTATTTTAATTTGTATATGGATTCGGGGTTTATGGAGAAATTTAAAGGTAGAGTTGCAGTTCGCGTGAACTTTTTAGAATGATGGAGTAGTGGAGAGTGCCCCTGCTTATTGTACGCGACTGATTTGGTTTTGTCTGTCTTTGTGAATTTGAAAAAGTGTTTGAGAGGATGGGAAGGCATTGGCAGCATGTGTAAAGAAGGGGGTTTGAAGGGTAAAGTAAGATTGAGCATGTGTTTTGAAGGGGTTTGAAGGTAAATGTAGATATGTGTAAGGTTATGATAGTGAGT
This sequence comes from Trachelipus rathkii, assembly GCA_015478945.1. NCBI lineage: Eukaryota > Metazoa > Arthropoda > Malacostraca > Isopoda > Trachelipodidae > Trachelipus > Trachelipus rathkii. Next base: position 34,121 of record JABUQX010044971.1, on the reverse strand, counting down.
AAGGAGAGTCCGGCTGTGTGATGTTTTGTTTAGATTGTGAGCAATTGCGAATGAGTTATCACTGTTGGATGAAAAGAGGATCGCATGGTGCAAGTTGTAGTAGGAAAGCTGCTGAATGTAGAACATAACAGACAACTGTACCTTTATTTCAAATCATTTTAAAATTTTTACACTCCTCATGTGAACCACAAAAGCTAAAAATAGCTGAGGCTTGGAAACATAAAAACATCTAAAACCCAGACATTAACATAAAAGTTTATGTATTTATTGGTGGATGCAAAAAGAATAAGTCTTGAGTGAACTACGGTTTTTGCACGAGCTGTAAGGTTGTTACTGCGTTGTGAAACTGGAGGTGTGGAAAGAAATATGGATATTAACGGCACAGTATGATTCAGATTAATAATAAGGGACGTTGGGGTGTGGAAGAATGATAAATGAGTAATAAACGTTGTAAGGGAGTTGTGTGGTGTGAAGAAGATCGTAAATGAGATTAAACAGGTGTGTATTAAGATGATTTGGTCAATATTGGAAGGATGAATGATGGTCAGCTGGTTAAGCGGATTATAGTGGTGTGTGTGCTGGGAATCTATCGACTGTCTGCAGACTGAAGAAAAGGTGTGGATTGAGTCAGTAAGGGAATTTTATAAGGAATGGAATGTGAGTTTGGCAGAGGCGAGAGGAAAGGTTGCATAATTGAACGTGAATGGTGGGGGTTTCGTGATTGGGTATGGGTTGCGGACTTGCGCCAAGGGGAATGAACCATAATATAACGTGTACCCAGCCTATGGTCCGTCGCTGTCCTGGAAGCCCTTAGGCCGTTGATTTTTTGACTTGAAATGAGCTCTCACTTTAGGGAGTTAAGGGGACGGTTAGGGGGGGGGTGACTTTTCTTTTTGATTTTACGTCATGCATCTTCTACTAACTATCTATTTTCCTTTGCATTTATGCACCTTTCCCTTATCTAGTGTAGAAAAACCTTAAGTAATGAAGAAAAGAATATTATTATTATTATTATTTATTATTATTATGTTTTATTATTATTATTATTATATTATTATTATTATTATTATTATTATTTAAGCGAATCTCTTTTGCAGAAATTCATGACTCTGAAAAATATATTTCATTGCCTGTAAGAAAAGAATAAGAAAAAGATTCAAAGTACAATTTCGATTCAGAGAAGAAAATTTTTGGCCTTAAACTTTGAATGTCAAAGTTTCCGTTGGTCGGATCAAGAAGTGAAGTTGACAAGAAATTAAAGGGTATTTTGCCCAACTTTAGTTGTCTTTAGATTTTTCCTGCAACGAATTTTTTTTTATAAAATGTTTTTCTTTGTTTCGTTTTTTTGAGTTGATGAAATCTGTTCCTTCCATTGTGATAAATTTGATCTTTCCTTCCCTTCATCATTATTGTTATCTCTCTCTTCTCTTCTCTTCTCTTCTCTTCTCTTCTCTTCTCTCTTTTCTCTTCTCTTCTCTTCTCTTCTCTTCTCTTCTCTTCTCTTCTCTTCTCTTCTCTTTTCTCTTCTCTCTTCTCTTCTCTTCTCTTTTCTCTTCTCTTCTCTTCTCTTCTCTTCTCTTCTCTTCTCTTCTCTTCTCTTCTCTTCTCTTCTTCTTCTCTCTCTTCTCTTCTTTTTTTTTCTTTTCTCTTCTCTTCTCTTCTCTTCTCTTCTCTTCTCTTCTCTTCTCTTCTCTTCTCTTCTCTTCTCTTCTCTTCTCTAATCAAATTTATCTCATCACATATTCCCTTTTTTGTGGACCAGTTCTAAAAAAGAAAAAAAATTTCTCAAAAAAAAAAAAATTTAATTAAAATAAATAAGTAAATAAATATATAAAATAAAAAAATAAATAAAAAAATATTATCATCATCGTCACCATCCACCTTCTTTCCCCAGATTGGGGAAAATTATTATCCACCCTAGGGTTTTACGAGGACTGCGACCGACCCTCACTGTGGTATTTGTCAATGTGGGTTCATCCCCTGTGCCAGCCCGTTCACCATTCCCCCTGTTATGCACCTTTCTTCTCGCCTCTGCCAAACTCACATTTCTCTCCTTCAGGCATTCCTTTAGTGACTTGATTCACTTTTTCTTCGGTCTCCCAGCCAGCCGATTCCCAGCACACTCACCACTATATATCCTCTTAACCAAGTGATTATCATCCATCCTTTGCATATGACCAAACCTTCTCCAAATGTACTCCTCGTTTATTCTATATTTACGCCCTTCTTCACACAACACAACTCCCTATCGTTCATGCTCATTTTCATCAATTCTTCTCCCACCTAACACGCCTAAGATTGTCAATCTGAACACATTGTACCTTAAGATCTATACCTCTATTCCAAACCATAGTTCACTACTATACATTTAACACAGATAACAACATACCGCAAAACCCTAATGCACTCAAGACTTAGTTCTTTTAATTGCACCAGTCACTTCCTACCATTCACAATTTTCTTACTACACTCTGCCATCGTCCGTTTCTTTCATCAACATATATCTAATATTAACTAGATACTTTGTTCCAGTTGCTTATTTTTTTTTCATCTACATAACTGCACACCGTGGTCTCCCTCACTCACTATCAAAGCCTTACTCTTAATCTAATTTACTTTCAACCTTTCCTCCTTTACACACCATGCCAAACCCCTCTCTTATCATCTTTCTCAAAACTCTCTTCAAGTTCGCCACACAAAACCAAATCATCCGCATATAATAAGTAGGGCACCCTCTGCTCTCTTCCATTCTCCATCATTCTAACACCTTTCCCTGCCACCCGTACCTCTAATTCTTTCATAACCAAATCCATTATTACAAATTGAATAAACCAAGGGACATAACAATCCTTCGCATCACTCCGTTATTTAATATCACCAATGCATTTCATCATTTATTTTTACCACACGCCTTCACTTCGTCAAACATAATTTTTTGATTCCATTCAGAAGCCTACCACCAACACCATATATCGCTAACACCCTTACAAAGCTTTCCCTATTAATCTATCATACAACTGTTCCAAATCCATAAAAATTAACATGCCACAATAGCTATTCCCTGATTAACAAAGTAATCTCTGAAGTCATTTATACCTTGTCACATTCTTCGATAGGAAAGACAGAAAAAAAGGAAATAAGTATTACCGAAGGATGGAGCGTATGAATAGTCGAGGTTCCCACCCTTAATGTGTTGCTTGAATAATAAAGTGTTTTTGAAGGAAGTTTGAAGTAGGGCTATCTTATCATTGACCTTCATTAGGTTTGAGCATTGGTGCAATGTTGACCTACTTTTCGTTGACCTTCATCCAGACTCCCCTGAACTGCAAATCCTTTCATGTTATAACGTGTTACATTAACATGAAAGAAACTTAGAAACGTTCATTCCTTTCCCAGTCGAAAATTGTACCTTTTTTATATACTGTAATTGAAAAAAGGCTGAGTGAACCTTTGGGGAACGTAAGTATGGGTGAAACGCGGTACCTCTGAAATGAAAATGAAATATAGATTTTAAAAAAGTGGTTTCCCATCTAAATAAAAATTCATTATTTTATGATGTTGACTTTTAAAGGCATTACAACTGGATCAAAATAGTGACACAAATTGGGATAAACTTTAAAGGGATAAAAATAAATTGAAACAACGGAAAAATAAGTCAGAATAGAATTAGAAATAAAATAAATCAGAAAGAAATTTAAGTTGATTTAAGATCTTCTTCGCATGGTTATAGGGCGACAGGGCTAGCAACCCGGTCCTTTCCTTTTGCTTGCATTACTCTTGGACCAGCGTTGGTATCTTATGCGCCCAGAAGCAAGCTCCTCTGGAGAGCTCTAGGAAGGCGAGTTTTGAGGTCTAATGGGAGAAGATGCTAGTTCTACTGAAAGGGCGAAAACCCTACCTGAGAGTGTTTAACTCCAGGACTGGCATCCAAACCGTTGCGCCGAGAAATGGCTTTCTGGAGTGTTCTAGGGTTGTGAGTTTCGGGCCAGAAGGAGAAGACGCTGGACCAACTGACAGGGCGAAAGCTCTTCCTGGGAGTTGTTATAGATGCTATAGATTAAGTGATTGAAGATCTCGTGTCAGAACTAATTTTTTTCGGACTCTGCACCACAAATTGGAAATATAAACTGTTAGAAAAAGTTGGACAAGTTTTTTATCAACTAATATAATATCCACCTGAGGGGTGTGAAGTAGGTAACAATAAAAAAAATTAATTTTGTACCTCTTAATTTAGATTTTCTTTGATTTAAAATGTCTTTCTTATTGTATAGTTAAAATTGTTGTTACTACTACTACTAATGGTTGCTACTACTACTACTGATTCCCCAATGGAAAATATTTCCGTCTTTTTTTTTTAATTTATAATGTTAGCGTAATATTAAAGTCTTTTTCCTATAGAACATAGGAAAAAAATTAAAAATACTAATAAGTATAAGAACACTTATTACCTCACTATGCATGAAACAAAGGGAAATCCTTCTTCAAATATGTCGTCACTCCATTTCCTGTAAATATAAAAATACATTGGATAATTTAGTGGATTTATTCATGCAGTATGTTAAGATGGATAATCTTAAGGATATGTTATGTTACGTGTGAGAAAAATTGTTAAAATTTAGAGTTAGGGAGCATAGATAGCGGTGTGAAGATAGGCATGAGTGAGAAAATCAGTGAGAGTATATTAAGATGGTTTGGTCATATGAAAGGGATAGATGATAGTCTGGTTGGTTGGTTAAGCCGTTCTATAGAGGTGAGTGTTTTGGGAATCGATCGGTGGTTCGGAGACCTAACTAAAAGTGAATTGAGTTGGTAGAAAGAGGAATGTAAATTTGACAAGCAAGAAGAGTGGTGCTTAATAGGAGTGAATGGCGGGGTTTTGTGAGGGGGTGTGGTTGATATTGGCGCGGATGGTTGTTGGCATAGTGGAGTAATATCTTTAATCTATGTGGTTGAGCTACTTTTTTTTTTTTTATTTTTTTTATACCAACATGGCATTCAGTGATGGGAATTTTATTAATCAATTAATCAGCGAGAGAAAATATTTTTAAAATTAAGCAAATTAAAACTGGTTATAAATAAAATGTAATTGTGTTAATGTGCTTAACGAATTATCAACAGGCGAGCGATGCTCGATTATATCGTACAAATGTGTGTGTATGAAATTTTCCATTGGGAGTCGGGGATCGTAATTCAGTTTTAAAATAATTGACTCTTTAGAGTCGAAAAGTAAGAGAGGTTGGTTGTTTTTTAATATCGACCTCTGGGATCGGAGTAGAAGTCGAAATTTTATTTTTTTTTGACTCCCCATCCCTGATGTATGTATACCGGTATATATATTATACGTAATATGACTTATATATAGCAGATGACATAGATTAAGAGCATAAGTACGTGGTATCAGATAGATATATAAGTATATGAGTAATAGAGTTTTTATTATAATGAGTAGTGATAATAGTGAGAAGATATAGTGTTGAGTAAGAAGAATAGACTAGAGTAGTATATGATAATAGAATTAGACGTTAGTATGATACTAGGAGGTAGTGAATGTGAGTAAGATATATATATATAGTATATATTATTTTAGATGCATAGTGAATCATAATAGAGGTATATATATATATATATACTAGAGATTAATAATATATATATATATATTTATAGAGAGATAGTAATAACGAGATAGTATATTATATATAATAATATATATAGACATAATTAACGAGAGTGGTGAAGTTCTTAAGTTATTTATATATTATATATATCAGAGATAATATATAATGAGGATGTGAATGAGAGATATTAGATAATATAATATATAGGTAAAATATAGTGAAAGGAGATTATATGAGAGTAGAGTAAGTAATAATATACGTGAGTATATAAGTTATATTAATAGAGGTTATATATATACTATATATATTTATATAATTATATATATAGTATATATATATATTTCTTCTTCATCTGGCCTTTTTCTCTCCAAGAACTGGTGTAAGGTGCGTCATGCTATCAGTGTAGTAAGTCCACAGTAGACTCATAGAAGACTATTATTAACAAAAATTGTCGGTGATAAAAGAAAGTCAGCATATAATCCCCCTAGTGTTGTACCATTAATTAGATGAACTCGTCCGCGTCGAAGTCACCTTAGAACTTCACGGGACCGCGACGACCCCCACTAAGGTAAATCGTCAATGTAAGGGTCAGGGTTGCATTTGGGGCAACTGCCCGGGGAGCTGCCCACCTACCCACCCTGGCTGGGCTTTTTATACAAAAAACCCGGGCAAATTGAAAGGGGGTGTTTTATAAAAAATTATAACGTAGATTGATATAATTTTTAAGAACTGAGATAAAAGAACAGAATTATTACATATATTTACACTGTAATTACAGTATTATGGAAAGAAATGTTGCGGTTTTTAAAAATTTAATAACTATATCAATTTTATTAATGTGTTCTTGTAAGTCTGTTGATACACATTATATAGGGGTATATTCTCTAATGTTTACATGATGAAGGATAATAATCCCCTATAGATCATATTAGTACATATATTAATATGCAAAACTTAAATCATTAGTAGCAATTAAAAGTGTAATTGCTATTGTGAAAACTGATAAGATAGAGGCTCTCAAGAGCTCATATAATTAAATGAAATAAACATAAAATGAGCTATGTTAATCGTTTGAATAATTTATTTTTACATAATTTTATAGATTTCTGAAAATTTAATAATTACAGACGACGCATCCTGGGCACATATATATAGAAAAACCCTTTATGTGTGCATGTTAGTATGTCAATTAATAATGCACTTTGATAAATGCTTTAATTTGAAAAATTATATATAACTTTATATTAACTATATTATTTATATAGTAAGTATAACAACACTCCAAGATAAAAAAAATTGTGACACATTTTAAGGCCTTACTATATTATATTAATTAATAGCTAGTATAGACCTATATTATAGGAATAGTGTAATGTATTATAAGATAAATTTAATGTTCTTTTGATACTACCTTTTATAATTTAATAATATTATTTAATTATATATTATATATATTATATTATATATATATATAATTATTATATAATTATTATATATATTTTATTATATAGTATATTATATTAATTAATATATTTATAATATATATATATATATATATTATATATATAATATATATTATATTATATTAATATTAATTTAATAATATATATTCGAGGAGTATATATGTATATATTATGACCTGCGAAAACGTTGGTGGCGTGGTTTTGGATAGCCGGCCAGTTTATAAAAGATTCAATTTGGCTGTAGTCCCCCCGGTATTAACTAGACACCCATAGGGCCATAGACAGGCGTCTCATACCTAGAAGATCACCGTAACAAAGTGTATATATTTTTTTGGGAATATAGTGAACGTATTGTATATATATATATAATAATTACTTTAATTTATCTATATTTATATAAATAAACCTGTATCTCTTATTAATAATTAAATAAACTTTATCTATTTAAATCTATCGTATTATATAATTTTTTTACTTTCAATAAATACGTATTTTAAATACACATATTGATGGATAAGTTTTGTCATTACTGTTCATTTTACTTTATATAATTAGTTATTATGCTAATACAATATTTCTTAATGACTATTATATAACTACTAATTGATTAAATTCATATAGAAGTTCGTCTTAATATCTCTTGTACTCTAGCTTACGGTGCTAATACTACATCAATCTACTAATCTAGAGACACTCAAAATATATCATCTTATCAAAACTCTTATACACAAATCGTTATTAAATATTAATCTTTATATTTATAGTCCATTTATGCCTTCACCGTTTGCCAATAAAAAATATCATGGGTTTTTATTAAAACTCACGGGTGTTATAGGTCGTGGCAATTATAAAAATAAAAACTGTGTTTTTTTTTTGCAAACTCATATATACCTAGGTGATAAGTAGGTTATCCCTTGGCCCAGGTGGGCCACAACCATACCCCCTCACTCAAAACCTACCCCAGCCATTCATACCTATTATGCACCTTTATTTCTCGGCCTCTCTAGCCAAACTCACATATTCTCTCTTCAGACTAACTCATTTACTGAACTCTCAATACCACTTTTCTTCTCTCAGGTCTCCCAGCCCTCGGTCGGTTTTCACAACACACTCGCTTCACTTACTTATCCGCATTAACAAACTCCGACTATTATTCATTCCTTTATCCACTATGATCAAATAATCTTCAACTAATACTTCATTTATTACTCTCTCGTATTACCCCTTTCTTACACCACTACACATCTCTAATACGTTCATTCCTCATTTTATCAATTTTCTTACACCTAGCTACGCTCCACTTATATGATATGTCATACACATTATAGTAACTTAGATTCATAATATACTTTTCTTTATTTCCAGACTCATAGTCTCACTACTATACTAATAAACAAAGTAACAACATACCCTCATACAAGACTCTAGCGCGCACTTGAGACTTAGTCCCTTTACATTCTCACATAGATATTAAAATTGCACCAGGCCTACACTTCCTGCCATTCACAAACTTCTATTCCTTACTACACCTGCTTATCATCTTGTTCCTTTCTCATCTAATTCAATATATCCTAAATATAAAATCTGAATTGTTTCCAGCTTGATATTCACCATATCTAATACTATAACTTCACACGTTAGGATTTCTGTCCTCACTCAGAACCATAACCTGTACTTTCTATGTTTTACTTATTCTAAAAACCCCTTACCTCCTTATTATTATTTACACTACTACTGCCAAATCTCTCTCTACTTAAACTCTCTTTCTAAGATTATATCGCAACTCAAAAACCTCAAATCATATCCGATTTATTTAAAATATAGAGTTTAGGGCACCCTCCTTAACTACATCTCCCATTCTTCCATCATCTCTAACACCATTTATTTCCTTGCCACCCTATCATCTTAATTTTTCTAATAATATATCCATTCTATATAACAAATATATTGTAAATAACTCCATAATGAAAGAATAACACTAACCTATCATCATACTATCACTTTTATATACTAATCAATCATCTTATTGTACAACTAATTATAATTCTTACACACGCCATTCTTCATATCGTTAAATATTATACATACTTTTAATTCTAATACAGAATGAATTACACCAACACATATTCATTAACAACCTTTGCACATAGTAGACTACTTCCCTACTTTAACCATAATTCATTTATTCGTACCATGTCTGTGGTCTCTATCATACGCCTGTTGTCAATCCATAAAACCTAAAATACAATTTTACATTATTCTTCTTCCCTCAATTTCTTTTAATCATTTGCTTCAACTGTAAGATTATTCTGATTTACCACACATTCTCTACATTATCACACTCCTAAAGCACTTACTTGTTCTTATCTTACCAATCAGTCCTTCACAGTCACTACTATGCACTACTTTTATCAAACTCAAATATATACACCAGCATATATCTTCCTCCATATAACACTTTACAATATACTAATTCTCCACCCATTATCAACCACACTTTCTTCATATTACTCCCTTCCCTTAATTTTATTATATAATATTAAGTAGTGTTAATATTACTGCTCTTACCTCCAATCCCTTACGGAACTTATACTATACTATTAATTAAACGCTTCTATTTAAGACTGTATCCAGATCTCAAACAATTACCTTACTCGCCCTTCACGTCTATGATCATCAACCAGTTAATTTCATCATATGTCCTTGCAGATAATACAATTCTTCAATATTTTTCACTATCTACCCAATATACCTCCTCCTTGCTAATTACCTCATCCCAAAATACTCTATTCTTCATTATCACCATCAAAAACCCACAACATTCTATAAAAGTGTACAACATCTCTCATTTACCTCCAATATTATTAACAGATTTCGTAACATTTTCCTTATAACTATACATTCACATCCATTTCATCAGTTCAAGCTACCCTCCATCCCTATTCATTCTCTGCAGCAGGTTCCGGTTTATTCCTTCTTACCTTCGCGCCTTCTTCCCACGCTGCGAGAGCTTCGATAATTCCTGTATATATAGGCACACCGATATATATACCTGGTGCAAAAACTGATTCAAATTACTCTTCGACATTCATGATAACATGATCTAGTTGTGATTATCTTTTTCTACATAATAAAAAAAATCCTCATACTCATAAATAAATATACTTCTTTTGAATTCATCATTTTTTTAGTACATTTCACCACTCTCCTTCTGTGTCTCCTCAAAATCAACTGGTTTCATTCATATCATTCCATCTATAAACCATATCTTACACTTCTCTTATATTAAAGTCACTATCCCACATACCTTATTTGCAATACTACTATACAATGCTTCCTTCATATTGCTCCTCCCAGATTTATGTTCCGATGATATATCCTCAACTTGCTCTCATTCAAATGATTTTATACTGCGAGCGCTCTTATATAACTCTATCCCTACTTACCTTGTTCACTTAACTTCTCACTATAAATGTTTTTACACGCCACACTTACCTTTCGGTGTCACCTCTTCTCTCCATCCAAGTGCCTTCCACTTAAACTTAATTATATACAATAGATAGAACCACATAACATAATATCGATAATCCCATTCCCCTAAACCCCTCAATACTGAATGGAATTACTTAAATATATTACTCTAATTTTTATTTATATATTTATATTATTAGTCACCCAATAGTTTAATTTCACTACAATAATGATACTTCCAGTAAGTACTCTTATATTTCTATATATCCTATTCCTATTTATATATATATATATTATCCTTCGTGTTCATTACTATCATGTAATTCTTTAATAATTATATCTCAATGAAACTAATATTAATTCTTATTCATAGTATTACGTGATACTTAAATTATATCTAACTGTATCATAATAATAGATTTGTTACTCTATATATTTAATAACTATTATATATAGCGTAATAGATATTAAATAAATTTAATATGAATCTACTGTGAGTTAAAATATTTTTTATCTCAGAACTATGAATTATCTAATGGTTTATACAATAATATATGATAAAATAGTAAATATGTTTAGATATATTACTAATTTTTCATGCAATAAGGTACGACAATAAATAATAAATTAGGACGAAAGTTTTTTATACATAAAAAAATTAATAGCCAAAAATTATAATCCTCGAGATAATGTATGGTGACTCAAAAGTAAGATTTATTTTATTTATAGGTACCTTTATAGTCAATAAAATTTTGGAATAGTACATCTTCATATATATGAGTGTTATTAGTTATAGATTGTATTATATTCTCCTTGATGTTGTATCCTTTGTAAAAAAAAATTAAATATATATTATTATGAGTTCTCAATAAAGGTATTTATCTCACTAAAATAATTAAAGAGGTTCAATATATAGTGATAAATATAGGGTTTACAGGTAAAATTTAATTATATATAGTAGTATCTCAAAATATATAATAAAAGGTCAATAGTATCTAAGGTAAATAAAAGCTATATAGCTGTTGGATACAATATATGATATAGAGTCCTAGGATTCTGCGAGGTCCCCCAT
>JABUQX010044971.1:15000-17500 GCA_015478945.1 Trachelipus rathkii | reverse complement strand
AATTATACAATAATGGAGAATGTCGCACTCCCTGGTTCGCATATAGCTTGTTTAAACTTTGGAAACTCACCGAATGTACGTTCAAATAAATTGACAATTATTAATTATGACCAACATGATCATGAGGATAATCTTTCATTATACGATAGTAGCCAAAAGAAAATATTTTCAGACTTTAAAAAAGCTAAAGAACAAGATGAATCATATTTGAAAGAGAGTATGTGGAGAGAGAGAGAGGGTTCAGGGGAATGTGTTTAGCAGTTTCATCGATGACTTAAAAAATTACTATTATTTATAATCACCCTGAGAAGTGAATTTCATATAATAAACTATATTTAAATTGTGTACATTATAGGGAGAATAGTTATTTAGAAAGGTATTCCTAAACATATTAAATTTCTACAAGCTTAAATTTAAATTTAAAAATGTAATATTAAATAAACTGAATTTTTAAATAATGAAAATTTTGGTGTTTAAAATTTATTGAATATTTTTTAACTTTAAACCATTTTAGAAAATCGAAAATTAATATCTTAAGGTGTTTTAAAATTCATTTTAACTTCTGTTTGAGATTGAAAAATTCAAATTTGACACCAATGTTGTCTTTCATTCTTTCTCAATTCACGTTAAAAAATTAAGATAAATCCAATGAGAAATAATTTTCAATTCGCGTATCGTGTTCTTTAGTAATTAGAAAATGTAAGTACGATTCATTTTAATTTTGTCTGCTCCAAGTAGTCTTTAAGTTTTTCATAACCAACATAAATTTTATATTTAAGAAACCAGGATTAAACTTGATATAATTCAATATGTTATTCCGAACGGTAAATGAAAATTGGAATCTTATCGTTTATAAAGCAAAAATATGGCCAATAATTCTACGACCCTGCTAAATCAATCTGACTTTGCTTAACTATGATATAAATTAAAAATAGGACTAGTTTTGTCTAGTTTTTGCATTTTTGAATGTTTTTAAAAGAAAAACCATGTTAACGTTGTATATTTACACCAAGAATTTCCAAACGCCATTGATGTCACAGGCGAAATCTTCCAATTAGATAAGTGCATCATATCAATATTGTACAAACGATTTGGGCAAAGAAGCACAAATATTTAAAGTTAACGAGCAGTTGGAGCAGTCCCTAAGTTTAGAGACGAGGGATTTGCTCCTTACCTTTCAAAATAAAGAATTCCTGTAAAAAAAATATAATTATTCCATATATCTAACTTCTCATTTTAACTCTTTTAAACCAAGTGTTACTCATGGTTTTAATAATTTAATTTCTAATAAAATTTATATTTGGGATATATTTCTTTAACCTTATACCATTTAACCTTATAAAATTTTAATATCGTAGGAATAAATATACAATTATGCCACAGCAACTACGAAGAAGGACATGAAATTCAAGGTCTCGCAAATATGCCGTCCAGGCTTCTTGCCAAGACATAAAATATATTATAAAGATGAAAGATTCAAATCATTGACAAAAAGTAAATCACTACGAGAGTTTCAGGTTAAGTGGAAAATGCCAAACTATTGAATTTAAACGATCATGTTTATCTGCCTCCACCCCATTATAACATTCATGCATGGATTCGAACACATTTCATAAAAGTGAAATAAAAATGTGTAGTCAAATTTAAACTATAGTAATAAAACAGCTCCACATCTTTAAAATATTTTAAAAAAGTTTAATCTATGTAAACTAACGTAACTCAACATAACCTTACTTAACGTAGTTTATTTTTATATTTATAATTTATTTCACTTTGCATTGTTTACAAAAACCCGCTTCTGGCACCATGCGTGCATTGTACAATTGGTCCATAACGTAGGGTTAAAAAAAACAAATTGACTTTAGCTTAACTGCGAAACAGTAAACCGACACGAGCCCCTGTTACAAAATGGTGATTAGAAAGTAGTAAAGTGGATTGTTACCTCTCGAGCGTTTGAGACACCATATTCTCATCTCATGCAGCTTTGCTGTCCCCGGAAAACAAAACAAAGATTTTTCGGAAAAGACGAAAAATCTTAATTACTAATTATATGTGAAAAACTAGTTAGTTAAAAAACGTAATACAAAAATGAAAACATAAACACATTAAACTAATCCTTTAGATTTTATCATTCAAATCAATCTCCAATTAATGGCTTAGCAAATATACATATTGGCCACAGACAGTTTATATATTAAGTAATACTGATCAATAAACTGGTTTATTAGTTAACAATTTTTAATATATTAGAAATGATAAATAACAAAGAAAATTAAATATGTATTAAATTGGCGGTATTGTCTACCCTCTCTATAAATGCATATATATATATATATATATATTATATTATATATTAATATAGATATAATATATATATAATATATATATATATATATATATATATATATATTAATATAAGTGTAATATATTATATATAAGGTTTGAAGGTAGCGAATAAACTAAAAAAATCACGCCGAGCCGAGCCAGACTTGTACGATAA
>JABUQX010044971.1:0-10000 GCA_015478945.1 Trachelipus rathkii | reverse complement strand
GGAATCAGCGTATGAAATGTGTATGGAAAATGGATTTTTTTTTATATCTCGAAAACTATGATAGGTGCAAGAAAACTAATAACATATTTTGAATCAGCGTATGCCAATTTGTATGAGAAATTGTAATTTTTTTTTTTTAATTTTTTAATTTTTTAACTAAATATTATTACAGTTTCAGGGAAAATATGAAGAAAATGTCCAGTCTCTCGCCGAATGAGTACTCGTACCCCCTCTGTCCCACCGTCGGCTCGAGCCCCCTAAAAAAAATCCCTTTTCCATACAAATTTCATACACTAATTCAAAATGTTAGTTTCTATGACCTATCATAGTTTACGAAAGAATTATGCGGTTGCTTTGGTAAGTTTACTATAATAATATATATATATATAATATAAAAATAATATATATAATATATATAATATATATATAATAATATTAATAATATATATAATATATTATATATATATAATTATTATAATATATATATAAATAATAATATATAATATATATATATTATATACTATATTAATATATAATATAATATATTATATATATATATATATACTAATTATATATATATTATATATATATATATATATATATAATGACCTGTTGTGTTTTACGCCTCCGCCAGTTTTTTTTTTTTTTTTTTTTTTTTTTTTTTTTTTTTTTTTTTTTTTTTTTTTTTTTTTTAATTAATTGCTAGTAATATGACCACTAACAATGATTTTAAGTCCTAACGAACATTTAATTCAAAAGTTCGAAATATTTAAATAATTTTTTAAAAAACGGAAAAATATCATATCGTGAGAAAAAAAATAACGAAAATGTGATGGTTAGAAAATTTAGGGTAATTTTTAACGCATAAAAAAAATTATGTAAGAACTATTTGTTAAAAATGTAAATAATTTAAAATTTCAAAGAAAAAGAAATATAAAATACGTCTTTTAAAAATACAATTAAACTTTTATATACTTGAATTAAATATTGTTACATGTAAATTATCCATTATCTTTTGAAAATATGTAAATATTATACATTTTCGATAAGTAAATTTTACCTATATGCAGAAAGAATTAAGGCTCTAAAAAATCTGAAAAGCCTAAATTTAAAAATTGAAATTTTAAAACGTATTTGTTCGTTTACGTAATATGAAAAAAATTGTCTTCGGCTACATTTATATAAAAAAAAAATTTTCAAAAATGGAAAATACTTTTCGGATATATACCTATCCTATTTACTTAACATGTTTATTTAAGACTAAAACAATAAAAAATAGGTAGATGCATGCAGTTGCCTTAAGCATTGCAGACCGGCTCGCTTCAAATGGCTCGCGAGCGGTCCGTAATGGTTGTCATATATAATAATATCATATATATATATATATATATAATATTATAAATATATATATATATATATATATATATGTGATTACGTATATATAGAGTGAAAAAATTTATATATAGATTAAATATATATATATAATATAAATATATATATATATATATATATATATATAGAACTTGTCTTTTAAAAGGAAGTTAACCGATATATGTATCGAACGAACGGTGTAATCGATTTTTTTCGATTATTTTCAAGGCAATAGTGCGTTAAAGTTGCTCAAAGGGTTTTTTTTTTTTTAACTAAAAGGAATACCCCAAGATTTCTCTCGGCCTCAGCGGGGACGACGGGGGTTTCGTCCCACCCCTCTGTCCCCCGTCGGCTTCTTGATGCCCATTAAAAATAATTTAAAAAAAAATTTAAACAAAAAAATTAACATGATAAAAAAAAAGCAACTTGTGGTAAACTTTAGCGCTCCTTCTATTGGAGTTTTAAGCTACACTGACACTGCAGAGAATGCACGGCACGTTCCGGCGGATTTTCGATTTATGACTTTGTAGATAACTTCCTTTTAAATGTCCTATATATTTTTAATTTTAAATTTTTTTTATTTATTAATTTATTTTTATATTTTTTTTTTTATTAAAAAATATAAATATAATTATTAATATGTATAGATATATATATATAATATACTATATATATATATATATATAATATTATATATATTTTTTTATATATTATTATATATCATATATAGTAATATATAGGTTTTTAGTATATGGTATAATAGGAGTAGAGAGATGGAATAGTATGAGTAATATATAGAGTAGAGATTAGTGGAGAGAGTTCTACTAGAGTGTTACGTAAGTTGGTCCTATGATTGATGTGGGGTTTTGTCATAAGTAGGGGGGTAGGGAGAGGGGTTGTGTGTTGTTGCCGGGTGGAGAGAGGAAAGAGAAAGACTACCTTGCAGTGTGGATGGCGCTCTCGGAATTACTAAGAAGGAGCGTGAGCGCACAAACGGAGAGTATACAGAGAGGTGAGTTATAGTCAGGCGGTTTTGAATGGAGAAGAAAGTTTGTAGGGAGTGGAGGCTAGTCAATTCTAATGTTTAGGTGTGTGAGGGTATGAGGCTCAACAGCAGAATTAATAACTGAACTCGAGAGGTTGATCAAGATACTCTCTTAGAGACAGAGGTGTGAG
Source organism: Trachelipus rathkii (assembly GCA_015478945.1). Classification (NCBI taxonomy): domain Eukaryota; kingdom Metazoa; phylum Arthropoda; class Malacostraca; order Isopoda; family Trachelipodidae; genus Trachelipus; species Trachelipus rathkii. The sequence goes on along the minus strand of JABUQX010044971.1, from coordinate 7,453 downwards.
ATGTGCGAGGCGGATGGAAAGGTAGGAGGTGTCGAATTGTAAATTAACAAGAGAGGGGGCGGGGGTGGGTGAAGACTCGTGATAGAGGAAAAAGATCGTGCGAGGGGAATAGACTAATCAGAGATAATGCGTATGCAGATAAAATAGGTTGCGTGGATGTTGTCGCGTGCCGTACGGGGTGGGCGGATATCGTACGGCTGTTGTAAGGAAGGAAATCGGGACAGAAGCCCCAATCTGCGCGTGCCCCATGTCTCGTAACGCACTTCTCTTGAGGTGCTCTCCATGGGTATAAAATAAGTGAAAATAAGTAGAAAAAGAGGCGGGTAGATGTTGGTGGCTCTAATGGAAAGGATTCATTGGATCAAAGTAATCACGATTAGAGATAAAGGAAAGCCGTGTTGAGAAGCCAGCTTGTATTTACATATGATATTTCGTGAGGTACGGCGGGGAATGTAGAGAGGTAGTGGTATTATGTATGCGAAGATTATGTGGGGACAGTTACCTAGCTGTAGTTGTCGAAGAGAGTGGAATAGGGAGATGAATATGAGTGCAGTCGCCATTGTACGGAAGGTGCAATTGGACGCTCTGAGAGCGGCAATTCAATTAAATGTGTATGGGTTGAGGAGTTGCGTGGAGGGCTGTTGTTGTTGAATGATTTGCCACTGGTGATTAAAGTCCGTGGGAGTGGGAAGGCTCTACTGCGCGGTGAGAGCTGGTCAATGGTAGGGTGGGCCGAGATGTGGGAGTATTAGAATTATTATATGTTAGTTTTATCATCACACACGAAGCACAGTGTATGCTTTGTAAAATGGTGGAGAGGAGAGAAGATGATGGGCGAAATAGAGGGAGTTAGGAGGGGGTAGTTAGAGTAGGGGCTTTATTTTTGGGTTTAGTGTATTGTGGAGAGAAAAATTAGTGAAATTAGTGTAGTTTCCAGATTGGGGAGATAGAAGTATAATATAATTGAGTTTCCAGCTAGAATGATGTTAAATATTTCGGTAGTGAATGAGAGAATTGCTTTTTACCTCCTATAGGATAGTTTCAGAAGGTTGGAAGTTATTAGGATATGAGTCTGGACCTGTTGCTTTTGGTGAGTTTTTAAGGGTTTTATAGAATTTTGTCTTTCTTAGAGTAATCAAATGTTAGGTTGGATTAGGAAAAGAAAGGCGGTGGAGAGACGGGGTCATGCTTCTCTGCATAGAGGAGAAGTTTTTTCGAGTTGTTTTTTTTGTTTAAGAGACAAGCCAGTGGAATTGATTGAAGAAGAGTATCGGTGGAGTTTGAGATACGGGTGGGAAGAGATGTGGGGTAATATAGAAACATAGTGTTTAATGTACAAGAGATGATAATGCTTGATATATGTTTTTGAATGAAAGGGTAAATGGAGAGTTGTTGGGTACAAAGGATGAGGATTCGTGTAAGGGAGGGGGTTGTTTTGCGAATTTGTTTTAGTTTTTATTGATAATTCTTATTAGGTTAGGGTTATTATTATATATTCATAATTATAATGTGAGAGATGTTGCATTTGAGTAAGATAGTTCTGTAAACTTGTTTGGATGGTCGGTTTGGGATGGTTAATTGAGGATGAGATCTGTAAGTGTTTATAGGTAGTTAATTTTAGGATGTATGAGTGGTTAATTAGTAGGTGGTTAATGTTACGGAAGAGTTGTTTCGGAGGGGGTTTCTTTGTTAATGAAGGTTGAACTGATTATTCGGAGGTGAGATAGTTATTGGAGGTTGTAGGATTATTTACATGTAGACCGCGGGTTACGTATATAGGGGCTTTTGGGCTGAAGGTTTAAATCATGATGGGTACTCAGACTTGACCACCTGGACCATGAATAGACACGCCTCGTAAGTAGAGAAGATAGTAGGTCAATGGTACATGTAATTGTGTGTAGTTGAATTTAATGTATGTAATGGTGATCTATATATATGGTTAAAGGTGCAGAAATTACTGTCCAGTTAGCTTATTTATATGGGTAGTTATAGTCTGCTATATGTGGAGGTTAGTATTTTTTGGGGGAGGTGAGCGTTTGGAGGAGGATGAGGGGGAGACCGAGAGAAGATAGAGGAATGGGGAGGATAGGATCTGATTGTAGAAATATGACTGGATAGGTCTGGACGTGGTTGTGTCCCAAGTTTCGTCTGTGAGTGTAGGGAGGTAGAGAGATATAGAGGGAAACAGTAAATGTGACGTCTGGGAGATAAAGGGTTAGGGGATTGGAGTGGCTTGGGGAGAGGATTTCTGGTGGAGAGGAATTTTTAGAGTATAGAATATTAAAGGTGGAGTATATCTAATTGATCGTTAAGGTATGATTAACCTTCCGGGTAGGTTACGGGAAGAATGGTTGATGAGTTACTTCATACCAGGCAGTGTGGTGGGCGTTTTGAGTCGCTCCATAAGGATGAGATTTCAGGAGTTATGGATTTTATGTTAGGAGTTTGTTGAATTAGGGGGTGATGTGGTGAGGTTGGTGATAGTGGCGAATATAATGAGATTTGAATGTTGTAGTTGCGTTTTGTTCAAGGAGAATGGAACAAGATTGGGATTTTTTATTATGCGGGAGCAGGGTAAATGGTGTGCGATGGAAGTGTAGTAGTTGTATTTATTGATGTATATGTAGTATTTGCTATTTTAATGAAGGTCTGAGTGTTTAAAAGAGGAATGAGTTGTAGGGTAGAGTTGGAGAAGAAGGGATATATGGCATATTACGTAAGCCATAGGGAATGGGGGGAGAGGGTGTTTTTGGCGAGAGAGGCTTCTTGTATGATAGCTATGTGTGGATATTGTGTTTTTTTAAAGATAGAATGGATTGAGTTCTGTATGGTAATTGTTGGTTGGGTTAAGCCATTCGATATTGAATTTAGTAGGATGTGTTGGTGTTTGGGGATGTGGTGTTTGGTCGGAAGAGGGTTTGGAGGTTGGTGAGTATATGAAGGGCGATACAAGTGTGACACAGGTGTGATAGCAGATGTTGTATCATGGGGTAGAGGGTTCGGGAATGGGAGAGTGAGTAGGATCTAGTGGTTACCATGTTATTAGGCCAAACTAAGGCAACATTGGGTATAGCTGTAATAACGTCCAACGTGTTGTTGGCAAATAGTGTAAGTACTATTTAGGGGACCCGGATTTTGCTCTCGACATCTCCCGCCCGGAGTGAGAAAGTAGTCTACCTACAAAAGATAATAAAATATGAGAGTGGAAGGGCGACTAGTACGCAAGTGTTTCGTCGCAAAAGAGAAGAAAGCCACGGGCGGGCGGAAACAGACTGGACTTCCGTGGTTTAGAAGCCATATATGGAAGAGATAGCGGGTATTGGAAGTCATGAATGTGGAGGAGGAGGACAAGAAAGAAGACGTAGGCGCATATGCTAAAAAAAAATAACGAATCTGAGATGCGGCTTCGCTTTAGCCCGGCTTCTCCATATATCGGAGCAATAACTCCTCCTGGTGGAGGAGGCGCAGGGATCTCTCGCTGAGTGCGAAGTATTGTCTCGCAGCCCCTCCTCCGTGAGAGCTATGAAAAATAATTCTGGGAGATTAAGATTACATCAGGTGGGATGATAGCTCAGTTCGGTTGATATAGAAGTATATAGTAAGAGAGATAGATTAGAAAAATAGAGTGGTGTGAGTGTGTGTAAGTATAGTTTATTATAATAAATATATATAGTAAATAATATATATTATTTAGAAAGATTATATAATGTATAATATATATATATATTAATAATATATATATGTATAAAATATATATATATAGGATAATATATGATATATAATGAAATAGATTAATATGATATATGAGTATATTGTATAGAGTAATTAATTAATATATGATATAATATATATAGATATAGGATTATAGATAATATTAATAGATAAAAGACATATTAATATAAGATATAGGATAGGATAATGAAGTTGAGTATATCTCAACATACGCTCATATTGGTAATTGCAAGAGTTCTCACAATCTGATTTCTAGGGCAACCTATATAGTTAAATAAAAATCTGTATGGGTAAGAATTTAAGAACTCATTTTAAAGTATGTGTATCTTAATTAGCACAGATATAGATGAACGATAAGAAGATATAAAAAGAATCGTACTGTCTAGAATTAGTGTTACGGAACTTATTAATTATGAGTAAGCTATGATTAAGGGTGAAAGTCTGTGTATGTATGCCTTGGAATAACTGAAATAATGAGTGCAGAGCAAATGTATTGGCTGACTTGTTAGTTCTAGGCCAAGTCAAAGCCGCCTTTCGCATAAAGGGTTGTCGGCGTAACTTTGGACCATAACATCAAGTTGAGTATATAAAAATACTTTATATTCACTTTAAAAAGTATTTCGAATACAATTTTTTCACATTATGAATTTATTAATTGAATTTAATTATCCACCCACGTATGTAACCACCTCGAAAAAGAACAATTCGTATGGGGAGGCATGCTCCCTCTCTTATATTTTCTTTTGTCTCTCTATAGTCATCTATAGATACATATCGGCTTGCCTCAGAATTAATTCGTGACCAGGTTACGAATTGTTTCTACAGAGATATAGTTATTTATTTCTCCCCTGCACCCAGGCTGGGAGGCAAATGCGGGAGTAGATATGGCAGCATGGAGTGGTGCGCTCTGTACAGACGAAACCTGAAACAATCAAGTTTAGGTAGAAAAAATATTGAATTTTAAGTCTGAAAAAGAAATACTCTCCCTGTATACCTTCCTCATCCCATTACTGCAATAAGTGTAGTTAAGACAACCGAGTGAGGGATTGCCAAAAAATCCACGCACTAGGCTTCAAAACACGATTACGACAGCGATGAGACTACCCACTGTGAGGTATCTCTCAATGTCTTGGTTCATCCTCTGTGAAGGAAATGGTCAACGTATCTCAACTTCATGAAAAAACTACGCATACTGTACCATATGTAGTAGTATCAACCATTGACTTCTCGCTTTCGCATAAAGATTTCACATTGTATCACATCCCTTCAGAACACTCCATTTTAGTGACTCTGCACCACTTTAATTAAAAGTTTTCACCAAACTAGATCGAAAGGCGTGCGGCTGCCGACAATAAATCCCTGGCAATACATCTACTCTAGCAAAGGACAAGGGAAGGAAGAGAATAAACAGCCCAGAATGCTGAAGTTGGCACAAGGGCGAGGCACAGAGCAGATAATTGAGAAGTGCACCAGCGGCCACGGGCCAAGGCAAATAGTACGCTCAACCTTAATGAAAATGATTTGAATCAGTAATATGACCAATACACTTACATCTGAATTAGCGCACACACTTGAGTAGTCATCTTCTCTGTTCTCAGAGCTGCGCGTTCACATCACAGCACGAGTGATCGCGACATTAACTCACAGCGTCAAGTCGCTACAGTTTATTAAATACATTGTACACAAAACATTCTGAACACTCGCGCTACAAAATCAATTCGCACGTCCATCTGAAGACAGAGTATGAGACATCTTAGAATATTGAATACGCTATCATTAAGGAAAATGGCAAGAAAAGGTAATGGTGAATCAGAAAGACAATGAACGCACACAACCGTTTCGCCTAAAAATCACATATAAGGCAATGAATAAACCTGCTGAACTTAGCGACATATAACATACAGAACCCTGAGAGCGTCAATCTCATAATGAACCTTACTGATCTCGTTGCAAATGATAATATCAACACGACAGAATGTCTGAAATGCGAACCAAAGATCCACACCGTGCACATAACCATTCGAATCTCCTGTGCCACATGCAAACATGAAATCTTGAATCCTGATTCACGTTATAAAACTACCTGCAGTGAAAAAACATATAATATTCTCACTAACCATAAGTATAGCTTGTCCAATTGCATTTCACCAAGATCTTAACATGATTTTCACAGCGGAGTGCCTCGTCATCGACCTATACCTCACTCTATACACTTATATACATATTTGATATTAATCAAACCCCTCCTTTTATAATCTACCACATAACTAATTAAATCCTCTCTAAACTATTTTACGTGCAGAGATTACCACACCAACACGAAATTCATCGACGAGGTGACAACTAAGATAAGAAGAAGGAGCTAACCTACTTACACGTCTGCGGTCCCACTCTCTGTATCACAGTCTCTAACACCTGGTAAACAACTGCACAAAGACTGAGTCTCCTTGTACTGTCGGCGTACTCGTCCTCAGCCGTCCATTCCCCCTCATTCGTCATAGTTAAATTTAAAATAGCCAATGAGAGAGCATAGTAGACACTAGTATTCCTTGCCTCCCCGCCATATTTGTCTCAACCATTCACACTCCCAATTATTTTATTTCTTGGCTGCATTTAAACGCTGTAAGCTTAATCGGATACATACTTTATTTGTTTCTGAATTCATTTGATGAAAGGACTTGTCCCAGGTGGCAAAACGCCATTTATATCACATACGTTCCTCGGTAAGAGCATCCCTAATTTAAATCCTGTCCATACGCTCGTTGTTTGCAAGTTCTAAACCGAAATGAAGTTTTAATTTCATTCATTTTCTCACATACATTCCTGTACTAAGATGTAAAAATTTGAGTACCACACTTCTCTACCACTATCTAAAATTACAAATGTTTTCTTCTACTATAAGTACAAGGTCTCTCAAACTAATCATCGACGCGAACTTCTTCAAACCAAATAATATAAATCAAGCATACAAGAGTTGACTGTATCCCAAAAGGAATTCGAGGAATTTGACGGGCCAGCGATAATTATTGCGAAAAGCTGGATTGTAAGTAATCGGCTCGCGTGTATACAGACGTGATGCGTCCACAAAGCGGAGAAAAGTACGGCAAAAAGGGAATGCAGTGGGCTGATGTCACCACCACCACCAGACCCTATGCAGGGGTCACACCAAAAGGCAGTCTTCAGGTGCAAAGACGACAGTATAAATACAGAGCCGACAGACGATAAAGTGGGCACAGCATGCGACAGAGCAAGCCTGAAAAAAAATAACACAGGAAGTAGCGTTTTGTTTACTGGTAGTATTGTCACAGCGTACGAGGATTTGGTAAGGGGTAGAATTTCATGGTTGACTATTATTAAGATAAAGATTCATACTCGATCTGACACCCATTTTAACGAGCAAATGAAGTTTTACAATTACAACAAAGTTCTCGTTGTCAAAACTTGAAACACAAAACTCGCTATGCAACAAAGCAACAACTTTCGTAATGCTGTGTCTGGTTAAAGCCTATGAAGAGAAGTCGATAGCGCAAGGACAACACACAACCGTAATCACGAGCTAGGTCTTGAGTATAGAGTACCAAATCGTTTCAACAGGACACGGGGACGAGGATAGACCGACCTTGCGCCACACCGGACGACCGGCACGTCGGAGGACGTCAATAGTCAAGACAGTTACGTGTAGAAATAAGGTGAGTTATCCTATCAGATCGTAGCAGGGGAA
>JABUQX010044970.1:27500-35000 GCA_015478945.1 Trachelipus rathkii | reverse complement strand
GTGGGCGGCCTAATATTTAAACGACATTAACATTGCGATAAATTAATAGATCAAGCCAACCAAGAGAGAAGTGCGAGATTAACATGAGATGTTTTGGGTTCTCCAGATTACAGAAATGCATGTCGAAGGAAACATGGGATAGGGTAAAAGGATGTTATAAAACGATGATATTTAAAAAAAGCTTGCCCTGTAGTTTGGATCATAATCTAACGATAATAGCACTCACACAAAAAAATAAAAATAGGTTATTGGGTTGATGATTTTACAGTTACAGGGTAGATACTGTATCAAAACATATATTATTTTAATATACCTTTATATATGATTATCTATTATAGTACTATAAGCCGTTCAACACCAAGAATATGCTGCATTTGTATCTTTTTTTTTACGTCGGACAATTTGTATTATTTATTATATTATATACTTAATACGATATCTTTGCTTTTATTATATAAAAGGTAATTTAATTTAATATTAATTTATACTAGCGCATACAGAAAAAATGATATAATTTATGAAAATAAAAATGTTAGAATAAGGTATATTATATTATAAACAAAGGTTATTTATTCATATCATTACAATATATAATTAATATCAAAATAATGAACTTAGTCTAATATAAATCATCACAAAATTTTAGAATCAAACTTAATTAAGAATATAATGAGAGTGATTATAAATATTTAAATTAATAAATAATAATATTTAATAAATAATAATATTAATAAATTAAATAATAACATAATATATATAATAAATATAAATAATAATATAAATATATACATAATAATTAATTAATAAATATATATAAATCATTAATTAATATAATTAAAATAATTAAATTATTAAATATAACAATGAAGTCAAGGGAGAAAAGTCACGTTACTCCTCTTTCTGCTTGTAAGGTAAATTATAATATATCATATTAAATATATAATAATTAAATTATAATAAACAACAAATACTTCAAAACATCACAATTTAATAATTATAATAATAATAATAATAACTAATAAATATAAATACTTCATTACATCTAATATATAAATAATTAATATAATAATAATTACATATAATAATAATTAAATTAAATTATAAATTAAAATAATATAATATTAATTATATTAAATTAATAAGTTCAAGATTTAATATTAAGATATAAAATAAATAGATAATTAATAATAGTTAAAATAATACAATGTAAATAGATATAAAATAATAAATGTAATAAATAATAATAATATATAATAATATAATAATAATAATTAATTAATTAATAAATGAATATAATTAATATATAAAATAATAAATAAATAATTAGAATATATTATCATAATTAAATAATAATATAAATAATTTATATATAATTTTAAAAGATTATTTATTAATAATAATATAATATATAAAATAATATAATAATAATAATTATAATAATAAAAATAGACTAAAATTATAATAATAATTATATATATTAATTAATTTAATGATATAATATAATAATTAAATAATTATAAATAATAATGATATTAATTAAATAATTAAACTTAAAATAATAATAAATAATATAACTAGTTTGTATGTAAGCAGGTTAAAATAAGTTTAGTTTATATGAAGGGTGATATATAATGGGTATAAAAGGATTTATTGGTAATAAAGAATATATTTAAGCTAATATAATAATAAACATCTTTCATTAATTTACAAAGGGATCATATAAATATCTATGAGTGCCAATTATATAATAGGTATTATGATATCAATAACGGTATATATAACAGGTGATGTCAAATACAGAATTTAATTTATAAAACGATAAGCAATGAAATTTATGTCATATATATGTATTATATAGAGAATAAATAGTTATTATAGGTATAGTAACCTAATTATATAGATATCTAATGTGTTTCAACCATGACAACACTTTAGAGGTTTTTTTAGGTGTTAGTAAGTAAATAAAATACAGATTAATATAATATAATGGATAGTATAAATGATATAACGAATTTAAGGGATTTGATTATTTTATTTGCATTAGTAGTAAAGGTAATATGTGCAATTTAGAATAATAAAGGAATGTTGCATTTAGATGGTTTAGCATAATTACTAGATAAATTTAGTTGGAGTTGACCCGTCGGTGGTAGAAGCGGTTATATATTATATATTATAATATAATCAGTAAATTAGTAGAAGTGATGTGATTTTGAGTTAGCTGGTAATCATAGCCTTGACCTGGAATTTAGTTCTGGCCTTTTTGAAATCCTTAAGAGAATAATAAGTATAAAGGATATTTGTATATGTTGATAGTATATAAGTTAAATGATATATATATTATATGTCGAGTTTTAGCCACAAACAATAAGATGATTATATATTATATACTCTATATATATATGTATTATAATTTAAGTTATATTAGTGTAAATAAGAAAAAGGTTTATATTATGATGGTACTAATAATGGTATATTATTGTTTTATTATAGGATTGGGGCAGGGAGACCATTTAAGGTAGGATAATAACCACTACATAGATTGACAATACACACTAGATTATGGGTTACGTTTCAGTTTTTATTGATGAGGATTAATATGGCGTAGATTAATTTTTATATCTATGAGATACAAATCTTTAATTATAAATTATATATATGAAAGTGGGTAATAGGATGAGGAGTAATGACAGCTAGGTAGGAGGCTTTTATCCTCTTATCAGATTATAAGTTCTAATGTTTATCTTACTTACTTTTCTTGAGTCATTCCTGGCCTCTATAATTTGCTGACACACACCACTCTACAAATCTAGGCGAATTCAAAGTAATCAGATGAGTTAGAGAGTTATATATATATAAATATATATATATTATATATTATATTAATAATAATATATATTAATATATATTAATAGATATACTATATATAATATTAATAATTATATAATTTATTATAATATTATATAATATATATTATAATATATATATCATTAATAGTAATTATATAATATTATATTATAATATATATTATTATATTAGTATATGTTACTTATATATATAATTGTCATATTTTTTACAATGTTGCTTCTTTCACTGGTCTGAGCCCTTTCTCTATTAAAAGGAAGGGCACGGCAAATAATATTAAATAAAATGAAACAATTAATTAAATTAAATAAAATTAATAATAAAAAATATACATACAAGAAAATTTAAAAATTAAAATATATAAATGGAAATGATTAATAACTCTACTACCTGGACTCCTATATGCCTAACGCTATAAATTCTACTACAGGTGGGCGTTTAGACGCTAGGATAATATATAAGTAGGTGAAAGATTAAATGTATTGCAGGGAAAATATAAATAAGGTCAATAGGAGTTCCTAATACAAAATAACAAGGTATGTGGCTTGTAGAAAAGAAGGTAAGATAACCAACAAACGTATTATAGTTGATCTACTATTTAGAGTTACTACCATATATTCGACTACAATTATTTAACTAGATGAGAGAACAATAGTGACTAACTACTTCTATTATCGCTGTTACGACGGGCATATATAAGTGGTTATATTTGAGATGGAATGCGATAGAGTTAGTCTCATAATTCTCGCTAGATAAGCACCTTGCACTAGTTATATGTATATAAAATATACCAATATTGAAAAAGAAATATAGGCCTAACCTATACGTCATATCGATACGCGTCAGTAATAGTAATTAAAGAGTAGTAATATATAATTATTAAGGGTCTAATTGGAGGTAGGTCAGAGAGTTAATAGGGATGACATGATTTATATGACTCCTTAGCCGTTTAAGTACTTCATTTACTCTATCCAAAAAGGAGTAGGTATATTATATATAATAATATTAATTATTATATTTAATATATTAATATTATATATATATTAAGATTAATATTATAGATTAACTTTAACTATATATATATATATATTATAATATAATATATAATTAATATATATATATATATATATATATATATATATTATATACTTATATTAATATATATATTAAGTATATATAATATATATATATATATAATAATATACATATATATTCATTACATATTTTAATATAAAATATTTGCATAGTATTTCTATTTCATTTCATTATGGGGTACTCTTATCAATATAGTGGTATTTCACTAATAGTTGACTCGAATATTAAAATTTTTTAATTTATCTCCATATTTATATATACATATATACATATTCATATATTCTTTCACTCATGCAAAATATGCTGTCTTTTTTAATTATGAAATCATTTCGGTCATATTATAATACTATAATAATATTAATCAATTATTATTGTAGTATTTAAATTTTTGTCCGTTTATAGATAAACTTATTTATTGAATTTTTTTGTAACCAAAATTTGTAGCATGTAATGAAATTTGTCTAGAAATTTAAATATACATATATTTATATATATATTTATTCGGAGGAATTTCAAAGAAATCAGCAAATAAAATAGGTAATATCCTGAGAATAATATATTATAATTATATATATTATCCAGCTTCGCCACTTGAGTTCTTTGATTTATGTTCTTAATTTCGAATATTTTATAAATTTTTATAATAGTATTATGTTTAAATTAAACAATTATTTTACCATTAAGAAGAAGTCAATTACTCATTATTGATATATAGAATCTAGGCCAATATGAAATGTTAATTCTTTTAGATTCTACTGTCTACATCTATTGTTTTAAATTTAGTAATAGTTGAAAACTTAGAGATTACGAACACTCTTTAATGTTTTAACTTTATGATAAGGTTAAATAAACTTATAATGGTCTTAAACTAATACTTAATTTTTAACTTAACTTATAATAAACTAACTTACTAATTAGAATTTTAGGTACTAAAACACACAAAATAACATAATAAAATATAATATGAAAAGCAATTATTGGACCAAATAGAACTGCCGCACTCTCATATTATTAATAACGAAAAATTTAGCATAACTAATAAACTGACTTCAGAAACGACAATTCTGTCATTATCGTAGATCGCCAGAAATTTATAGAGATCATTCACTAGTCTTAGCAAAAAAATTTATGATTAGGAAATTGGCTAGTTAAAAATATAAAATACAAAAAAAAATATAAAAATAATGTACAGGGGGACGTTTAACAAATATATAATATGAATACAAATAAGTCTTATTTAATAATGAAGTTTCATATGATCTCAATTAGCATAATATATGTATAATTATTTATTATGCTTCAGTTTAAATATATAGTGGTCAATATATATATATATGAAATTATTTTGAGAATTTTCATTATTTTACAAACAATAGAGTTTGCATAATATAAGACGAAAAACATGATTTATGCAAGATATAATTTGAACTTCGTTTTAAGGTCACAATCACATAAAGTTCTCTTATGTCCATCCATAAGGAGGGAAAAGGAATCATTACTTTGTGTCTGGGCACTACCGAGAATAAAACAATTTACTAGCCATACCGTATCAGTGCTTATCGAATTAAAAAAGGAATATACGTATGGATAGAGAATTTTTCCGAATACAGGCATTTCTCAAACTTCTAATAATCAAACAATAGAAAAATCAAGGGTACGATATAAGTATAATAAAAGTATTATAACAGATAACTTTTAACATTATATTATAAATTACAATGAAGTAATATACTTTAACCTTAGAAAGCAAAGTAATATTATATATACATATATTATATGTTACGATGATAATCATCGATCATATTTATCCTACTTTTCTGAATTTTAATAGTATACATAGTAGATCTTGTTATCACATATTATCCCTTATTAATTTAATAAGAATTAATATTAATTATCTACTCTATAAATTAGTATATTATTTATGAAATTCGGATTTTCAATATAAGTTGAGTGAAAATTTTGTGTAGGTTATCATATTTCACTTCTGGAACTTTTTATTACAAATTGGAATAATAGATATTAGATATATAAGTAGTTATTAATTTATATGTTTCATTATATAAAATAAGATATTGAATTATAAATTTTTAAAATTAATTTGTTATTAATTGATAATATGGAATATATTAAATAATAGATAATTAAATATATATGAATATAAAATTAATAGATTAAATTCACATATATATATATTATCATTGATTTCTTTCTTAATATATTTTGATGGATACCTACACAAGCAAGACTTTGGCGGTTTTGGGCTTACTCAGATCCGATTACCTCCCTCAAAAAGGCCGTCCATACTGATAAATTATGATTAAATATGTATCTAAATATATATATTATGCTAATTTAGATATATATGTAATTATATATAATATAGTAATATAATAATTAGTAATATGATAATAGTATAAATACTCATGATGACTGATTGAATAAATATTACGATTTTATATTAAAATAGCTAATGATTATATGCTTATATAATAAATGATCAGAATACGGTATTTACATAACTAGAGGTTAATCAGATTTAAATATATTAAAAGATATTAAAATGTAATTATATATAAATAATATGAATAATTAGGTTAAAAATAATAATGATAATTGATAATAATATTGATATATATGTGAAAATATATATAATACATTTATTAGTGTATGATTATATAGTAGAATGAGGTAAATTTATAAAGTTATTATTAATAATTGATAAGTATATAGATTTAATGATAGCATTAGAAATAATTATATTGGTTAATCAAGATAATATGATTATTATAATAATAGATAATTGATTATATGATAAAAATTATAAAATATATGATCCCTTTGACATAAATATTCATATAATAATGATATTAATTATGATGATAAAGATTTCATTTGATTAAATTAATTAGATATTATGTTTATATAATATATAAATTATCCTGTTTAAGATTTAATAATACGTATTAAAGTTTGGAGATATTAACAATTAGAGTTTATTTATAGATATACTTTAAAAATCCAATAAATTAATAGATTTCACCGCCAGAATTTAAACGTAGCAATAATTATATAAATATCAAAATTTAAATGAGGTTTAAGCTGATATTTAGCTATAGTATTTAAATAACTCTGAAGTGAAAGTTTATCATACGTATAAAGATGTAAAATGTATTCTTATAGTACTATATATGAGTGTTTGAAAGTATTTCTAAGAGGATATATATAGAAAGTTTATGGGATGCTTGTTTAAGGTTAGCGTCAGAATACTATCAGCGAATCTCATGAATATATATAGCATATTATAATCAATTAAGGTAGAGGTGATCTCGTTGGCTATTAAAATTAGGAGAGATTATTATAGTTTATTTATTTTTTTTTTCATATCATTCATGAAGTAATTAAAACTTTAAAGAAAATTTGAAAAAAAAAAAAGTTTATCTTTCTTCGATAAATGTCTTGATTGTTGTTGATGTCCGTTTTGTTTTTATTTATAATTTATATTATTATTATCTACTAATATATTATTCTTCTCTTATAGTC
>JABUQX010044970.1:0-25000 GCA_015478945.1 Trachelipus rathkii | reverse complement strand
TGTTCCTAATATAATTGATCTAACACCTGAATTTTAAGGAGTAATAATATATCTTCCATAAGTGTAATATCCAAAGAGGCTCTGGTCAAAATGCTTCAGATACTGATAAATAAATTATTTATTTTTAAGAAACTTAAATAAATAAAATAAATAATTAACTATAAATCAGAATTTGTTTTTGTTTCATAATTTGTTGTTAACATCATCGATGGATCCTTTTTTTATAATTATTGATTAATATTTATATTGCTATAATATTATGTAAATGAATAAATTAATAAAATATGTAATTTCTTATTGTAATAGTAATAGTATATATTTAAATAATTTATTTATTCAAAATATAATCAATACACTCCAATAGCAAATTGTAAGTATAGTATGAAAGTCAACCAATGGATGCTATCTACATCTATATATAATATTGATTAATATTAAAAGGCCAATATACTTAAAAGTACTGAATTATGATAATTCTTGCGTAGTTATTGATATTATTTTTTTATTTTCTTTGTGATTTTATTTAGTCTCAAGCAAAGCATATATAATATCAATGCTATGATCTAGCCTCTTTCATTTCATAATAGATAATATTAGTATTTTTCTAACTAGTGATCTATTTATATTAACTTTCTGCTTTAACATGATAATAAAATGACACTCAACTTTATTATGTATGTGTTTAATATGAATATTGGAGTTAAATATATAATATTTTCGTTATTGGATCATATATATTTTAAATATCAAATTATAGTATAATATAATAATATTGATATAAAACTTTATTAATAATAAGTATAAAATAGATAAATAGAAAAATGATTAATTAATTAATGTAGAAATAATAAAGTGATGCTAATAATATATGAATATTAATAATAATTGATTATATTAAAATATAGATAACGATAATGATTATAAATATACATAGATTAATTGAATTATAGTTATGATTTATAGATTATATGTTTATGTATATGTATATAATTATGATTATATAATATATACAATGAGAAATTTATATAATTGATATTTATAAATTATGATTTAGGTTGATAATGATAATAGATAATTAGATTAAAATTATAATTAGATTAAATATAATATAGGATAATATGTAATTAGTACATGCATTCATGAATTACATTTAGATTTATTGAATATATATATGATTAATGATATAGATAATTATTGATAATTATTAATGAATATTTATAAGACTAGTAATATAATTTAATTGAAAGAGATGGATAGATAAAAAAATATTGAATATCGTAATTATATGTAATTATATATAATATCTATTCTACAGCTACATGGCTAATTAATAGTTATATATAACTCTTATTCACAGCTGCATGGTTCATTATTTTTACTTAACTCCTTTCAAAACTGCTAAAGATCTTTATCTACTCCCTTATGGAATTATAATTTATAATTTTTAATGTATAATATAATTTTATTTTTTTCTTTATTTTACTTCATTTATAAATACCTTTAGAATAAAGAATAGTCCATAAAAGTCAAGATATTATCCACATAAAAGATACTCTAATTTACTATAATATATATCAGTTTCCTATATTTTAGGCATGCTTCCAATCATTCAAAAAGATTGTTAATTTCAATTTAACTTAAATAAAAACATAAATACAGTCATTTTTTTTATATGGTGTTTTTTTTTAATGGATAAGTTTTTACCTTTCAGATTAGGTTTTTAAAATTTAGGAGTAAAGTGAATTATCTTTTTATGTAGAAAAATGCTAATACCGAGTTTATAGTGAGAACAAACAATTAAAAATAGATAAATTAATAGTTTAACAAAACTAAGTTTGAGGAAAAACAATATCTTCAAGTCTATTCTTTTCATTAATCTTTAAGAAGTGAACCAAATTTGGAATTAACAAGTGATAATATCTGCATATTGAATAAGAATGTTGACGCAGTCAGAGAATATGAAGAAGGATCCTCATGTGGTTACCACTCTTATCTTTTCCCGAAGCTTAGCAAGCAGACAACCAATATCCACTCGCTCACAAACATAGGCTCTTTGCCCTCACAGACTTTTTGTCTACTTGGAGATGAAGCATAAAAAAGCTAAGTGAAGCCAGAGTTAACAGAAACAAAAGCTGCAATAAAATGAAAAAAAAGCGCCGATTCTTTTTCTCTTCAGTAACAATTTAGTGACAATCTCTTGAATGTTAAAAATCATGAAGTTTTGCAATTTAGATTAGTGTCATTGGCCTCGATGTAACAAACATTAATTTATAATTATTATTATTATCATTAAATAATTTTATAATAGATGATAGAGAATCCGAGAGATACAGGAGTAGTGGTCCTTTATACGTACAAAAGAAGAGATTTTATCGGTGTAGCCGGCGAATCGACAGTCTGATACTCGAACTGAGGTGAAGAACAGTCTGGCCCCATATAGGACTACTCAATTCTTTACGACTTTATAAAAATAAGTTCCAAAAAACTCGCGTAATCGTTAACATATTAAGGATTGGCATTAGATTACATGTATAAATGTGAACAAGAGATTCCATGAAAATGATGCTAACGTGTACTATTTACTAAATTAATTTCTCCAGTCTATAGGACAGGAATTATTTGTGTTAAAAATCTAAATGAGAAAGATTGAATTTCATTATGCATGAAAGGTCGAAAGTTCAGAAGCTAAGGTTAATAACCTCTGTATATTTTAAAGTTTTAATACTATTGAAGCATTAGTTATAATATGAAAGGTATGGCTAAAGAAATTTAGCCCCAAACCTGAATAGGTTTTCTTTCCGCAACACTTCGGTGCAAATTGCAGATTTGTCGACTTCTTAGATTAACATAGTCACTAAAAAATGGACAGGAGTAACCTTCGACCCGTCCTTCATCTGTTGTAAAATTTATATGTTTCAATTGGCTATACTTAAGTAGTCACCGAAAAAATGAGTAAATAACTCTTGTTCCATTGTATTTGAAAAAAAAGTATAACAAGTTATCGTCAATGATATTCTTCCATAGTTTTGAATTGTTTAAAGTTTTAAGGAGGACCATATTTTGTATAACCAAATCTTTTCAAAATGATCCTTGAAGTATGAGTTTTGCATTGCATGTCAGCACTGAAGGGGGAACCCCTGCCAGAGTAATCTATCTGCTGATATAAAGGATCATGTAAAAATAGAAGAAAGTGCTGTGAGGTTGGCCATGTAAGCGGAGTTTTTAGAATTCGGAGATATTAGTTACAAACGATGGAGAAAGTGGAGAGTGATGCTGCCAGTTTGAGCTTCGACCACCCTTTTCGTATATGAAGGAATTAGAGATTATAGGTCTGATAAACTTGGCAACATGAATTGATAATTATTCATGGTGAAATTAGCTCGAATCCGTTGTGTAATTTTCAAGTCTGGAGGATGGTATATATAGAGGGTTGGTCACCCCCCGCACGGCATGGACACTGACTTGTGCTTACGCCTCTTGTGTTGCTTGATCTGAGTGGATGAGTTTAAGGGCTAACGAAGAGTTGTGGATTCGAGCGTCGATGACTGTAAATCTTGGCGGGCATCCTAAGATTTATCTCAGCTGCAGCGAGAGCGGCACATCCTCACACACACAACACATCGGCTATTATTATGTATTTATGTCGATGAGAAGTGTTTCCGAAGGACATAACCACTTCTGAGTTGTTTTAAAAGCAACCCCTTCCTACTATCCTGTCGTCCACCTTCATTGCTGTCTTCCATCGTCTGCGTTCTTGCCCATGGCGGCTGCGATTCGATTCAGGTCTCCTTTCCGGAGACTTTAGTTTGGGCTGTCTGTGGTTTACCTGGCTAGTCTTCTACAGCAGGCAGCAGCGAGCGGGCTCCGGGTCACGCCGCCCCGTCCGGTTCTGGCCGGCCGTCATCTCCGGTTTCCGGTTCGGCCTCGCCCGTTCCGGTTCCGCGCCCGCAATCATCGCGCGTCCCGACGCAGGGATCCGGTAGATAATATGGCGGGCCGCTTGCGCGCATTACACATAACACATTATTAGTATATATATTATTAGTATATTATTAATTAGACGCTCGAAGATTCCGATTTGTTTTGCCCGAAGAACAGCGAATCTGAGGTACGAAAAACGATCCCCTGTATAGGGGATCGTTTTATTGTTTTTTTTTAGCCACTCGCACCTTCGGGTTCCGCCGTGGAATGCTCTCTTCCGCATTCCGGTCTGAATCGATTTAGTATTCTACCATGTGTAAGGGTTATTTACGATAGTTTGGTTACATAATTTTGGTAGGGGTGCTTAAGAATGGGGATGCGTTAACCTGCGTCTTAGACGATGTTACGTCAAGTTGGCGGTCCCCGAAGGGGGACCGCACCCAACCTTTAAAAATCGAAGTGTTCGTAATTGTCTGAAATTTGAGTGAACGGATTCAGAGATTGAAATTATCTAGAAATACATTTTTTATTATTCCCCCATCTTATTTTTCCTCATGTGGGGGGTGGGGGGTGTGGCTGGGGGTAGGTCAAACGCCCGACAAACACATTCACCCCAACCACACCAGCATCATCGCCAACCCACCCAACGAAACGACCCAAATAAGCAACGACACACACCCAAACCACGCCGCCAGCGACACCACCCAGTTGCTTCGATAGGAAACAAAGCCCCAAACACACCAAACGCCCGACAAAACAGCCGAGACGAAACACCTCCGCCTCAAACGAGACCAGCCGCCAAACTACAGCACACCAACCCCCTCGCCACTAACAACGGACCCCCCAACCCACAAACACCCACACTTACAGCGCGTCTGCGAAGCCATGCTCGGCTGCCGTCCGAAGTTACATAGAACCAGTCACTATTAACAACAATGTTGGTGTCTTCCTATCAAGGGTTATTGAGTCATTAAAACTCAATATAGATGGTCTATAAAGTCCGCATATAGGTGTCTAGGCACCCTCCATTTAGGAGAGTCCGACTGAAAAAAACCAAGAGCACAGAGTGCAAATACAAAGCAAAAGCGACAGGAATGAAGAAGGCTGCAAAAGAAATGAAAATGAGGATAGGAAGTAAGAATCTAGAGGGAAGGTGAAAGAATGATGAGGAAGGAGGAAGTAGGGACGTTATGACAGACCTGCACCGCGTGCTGGCTCCGAGCTGCCCAGGTTGCCTGATTTATTACACTAATATTTGGTAATGAATCGATATACATATGAGTGGTGTTCCTTTATGTTATTCGACCGTCTGTACGATATTCGAACAATTAATGCTTTCAAACCATCAAGAATATAAAAAATATAATAAATAAATAGAATAAAGCTAAAATAAAAGTTCTTACACGTTTTCTATGTATATATAACTATACAAATTATTACTTTTACAACCCTCAAAGCGAGCTAAATGTCACTAAATCAAGTCCACTTTCCCCCCCACCCCCTCCCCTCCTTCCCCCCCCTCCTGACCATCAGTGATCTATTTGATCTATTATTAAGGTCACATTCGGAAGTAGTCAGCTTCTCACTAAAATATGCTTTATCTTTATCAAATTCTTAATTACAAATTTATCCAGAGACAATATATGCTACCTAACAATAGATTTTCTCAGTAATAAAGCCTTACTTAGCATTTCATTCTGAACTATGAAATATAACCCACAAACGAGCATACCTAGCCCATCTTAAAACAAGAATAATGGTCGTTAACATAGAACATAAGGAGCCACACCTTAACATCAGTAAGTAATACTAAAGCAATAATCATCCAAATATCGTCAACTGTATTTCACTCACTTTGTCAAGCAGTCTCATAACATAACATGTTTAATTTTACATTTAACACTAAGGTTAATACTTTAACAAAGAAATTTACTATACATTGTTGTACATATATCATACAAGACCAAGCTGAAAGTCATTTCCTACCACGAATCAACAATCCAGACGAAGAAACAGCCATCA
This sequence comes from Trachelipus rathkii, assembly GCA_015478945.1. Classification (NCBI taxonomy): domain Eukaryota; kingdom Metazoa; phylum Arthropoda; class Malacostraca; order Isopoda; family Trachelipodidae; genus Trachelipus; species Trachelipus rathkii. Next base: position 19,057 of record JABUQX010044970.1, on the reverse strand, counting down.
TCATCAAGAAAAATGATCAATAATGCGAACATTTTAGGTAAAATTAAAAACAAGCTATTTCATATCAGAACTGGGAAAAATCAATCACTATTTGAAAGAAGCGAAGGATGTTAGTATAAATACATAAAAACATAATAAATACATATAAACTATAAAGTTTATTCTTTAAATATGATTAAATTCATCTAATTCAGGAACATCAGGATTCAGTTTTGGGATTACGCCTATCTATATCTCTCTAAAGAATATTCAACGAATCCTTTAAATAAGGATGTAAGTATGAAATCGCCCTTCGAGCAGCAATCATCAAAGCCATTTTTCCGGCATAATTTGACTTTCCAGTCCAGCACTACCATTCTCTCAATACTAAGAGAGATAATGTAACTTATCATCCATGCTGTAGTTATATTAATGCAACTCGCTGTAACACTGATTATACGGGAAACACCCAATGTTTCGGTATAGAATATCATATATTACACCATGTGCTATATGTAATAATATTAAGTCATCGAGTATGTTCAACATCGTTAAGCAGTGTGATGTTAATGATCGTTTTTTATTTTAATGCAATGATGTGCAATATTTTCAGATGTTTCGACTGTGAAACCCTATACAACTACGCCATGAAGGTCACACACATCGTACATGGGTTCCCATAGATTGGCGCACATCAGGCCGTTCTTTAATATTGTCACACGACGAGAGCCACAGACTTCTATTCATATATGACCATCTACACTATCACTCTGAATAGATAATTCAACTACTTCCATCGATAACCCATGGCCGATAACAGCTGATCCTCTACTTCCTCCTAGCCATGCAGCGCAATGTCCGATATAATCTTGATGAATCCTATCAGCACATACGAAAAAAGGGCTCTTATTATGTTGAACTCACTTGCAGAATACATGCGAATGTATCGGTATCCTGCGTTGACGATAAAATTTAGATGACACAACTTTGGAATAAACGAGCTCTTCGTGAAATGTCAACAAGCGGAATGTGGAGGAATGCTGGACGAGATGTCATCCGTACCACGGACAGCGAAAAAACATATCCTACTAGAAGGCAATCGTATGCAGTAATAACAACCCTTATAGGTTAATGGAGATTCTCTTCTCTCAAACCAATTCAGAAGAAAGAATTAAGTTTAGATCGTTCTAACAAGATGAAACCTCAACGTTTTTGCATATTTCTTCGTTAGGACTTATCCATTTATATTTAAATACCTCCCTTTGTGGTATCGTACTCTCAACTATTCCGACTTTCGGTGTTAAGTTATACCAAAAAATCGCCTTCTCTGGTTTTACCCAGCTTCTTTCCGCTATTCTCTTAATCATTCGATGGTTTCTCTCAACTATTTCATTCCCACTAGCCCTATTAGCAGCTCTAAAAATCCTATTAACGCTCCATCTCTTGCAGAATCTATCAAATTCCATTCAACGGAACACTCTACCATTATCCATTAATAATTCTAAAACAGGACCTCTTTCGCAGAAGATTTTCTCTAACTTTTGAATAATTTCTCCCGCTGTTTCATTCTTCAAAGATTTCCAAATCGCGTATTTACTAGGCCCACAATCGACAAACGATTAAAATCTTTTACCCTTGTAATGTGTTACATCAATCGCAGCCCTTATCCAACAATTTTAACACCTAAATCCACCGTTTCAGTCCTTATTGGTGGCGGATCAATAGATTGATACGTTTCACAACTTTTTAAACATTCTTCCACTTTTCTGCTACTACAATTTTTCAATACTCTCTTTACTAAGTACCAAGTCCTATTCACTCCCAAATGATGTCCTACATGAATGTCTCTGATCACTTTTCTTCTTTCTGTTGATTCCTCATCCACGAATACCCCACCCGCCACAATCAAGGAATATGCCTTATCATCTTCTTTTTCTTCAACATCTAATAAATTCTTCCAGCATCGTCTCACCCTAGTCAAACAGTTCGCTTTGTTTGACTACGACCTAACAAATCTCACTCCAATAGATAAATTGTAGTCTTCGATCAGCTGAGACAAAGTCCACAATCTTCTTTTAATCAACATTTCCGCAGTGCCTTTAGTTCGCACTCTTTTTCCTTATTAATTATTGACCTAACCCACCTCACCACAGTCATTGAATCCGTTCTTATCTCTAAGTCTTTTATCTTCCATTTGATTGCCAAATTTACTCCTCTCAATACAGCCTCCAATTCCGCAACATTTATGTGACCTATATCTCCTTTTTTACGGATCAATGAAGCATCTTCAACAATGTTTCCACCAATTTCTAGTCCTACTTACATAGTGATACTGCTTGGCATCACACACAAACTACTTCTTTTTCTCTAATGAAGCCCTCCATTTACCTTTGCCGGAATGTTCCTTTTCACCTTTTCTATTCAAAATCCTTACAAATACACTTCTACAACTTCATCCCCTGCAGTATTTTCCCATTTTGTTCCTTCCTGCTCTACGCTTTTATATAAACTTTGCTGTCACCACAACAACCGGTTCTTGTCTAAGCATATACTAGCTTAACACAAATAGGCATGGGTAGGGCTGTCACATAGGAGAGAGAAAAGAAGAAAAGAAGAGGAATGAAGAGTATTAGTATTATCTCCTCTCGTTATTGACATTATATTGGTCCCACACATTGAGTGAAGAACACCCTTGCTTATCTCGTTCGTCTATGTGGGTAGACCACCATTCTAGTTTCGGGATAGAATAAGTTGGACTGGGTTAGGCTCACTCTCTCTCCCGAGGAGTTACATTATGGTTTGAGGGTTATGCCGCCTTCATATACTTTCTTTTGGATTTTTAAAATATCCCTGATATTAAAACTAAATATTGATGACATTTATTCACTAAAGTTCCCATCAGCGCATAGAGATGTTGGCGGAGATGTGGTTTTGAGGCTTGTATGATAATTGAGTTAAATCGGCAGAGAGATATTACCGTTTTTGGAGGCTCAGACTTAATCAGTCACAGTCTGCGAGTTCTTGCAGCTGATGCAACGTTTATTCAGATCTACAATATTTAATAATCCATCTAATGGTAAATGGCTCGTGCCTTTTCCTATCTCCGTTTTCACTGAATATTAGATAGAACCGTCTACTCCTGGTCAAGATTTCTCATCCTGAGTTCTCGTGCAATGCAATTACATGTATGCCAAACGCTAATCTCCGTCAAAGGTGGAGGGTGGGTTAAACGATGTGTTCTTATATAATTAACTTAAACAAAGGAATCAACCTAGATGCATATCACATAGGACCCGTGCCCTTCTATATTAACTTTTAATTGCAGATGGGCTGCCTTTAGATCAACCAGCTTTAACCTTCCGTCTTTCCTCCTCCCACATGCCCTCAAAACACCGTATCAGGAAATACTGAAGAGAGTTTTGTGAATATTTCTATTTTTTGTGTGAATCTATATACTTATTAAAAAAATGACATTGTGGTTGCAAATTCTCTAAAACTGCTCCTAACAAGCCCTCGCATTACCTCTTGGCAGCTTGAATAGCCCGCGCATGTACGAGAATAATTATTGTACTCTTAATTAACGGATGACTAGCCATACGCTGTCTTACGGCGTGGTATGTCAATATCGTTCTCGATTCCTAGTCGGAGCAAGCTCGGGGGAGGGCTGATCGTGCCCACCTACCGCTCTGGATTGAAGAAAGAACGGATGTATTGCCCTTCCCTATGCCATTATTTACTCAAATTCTCTTTTTTAAATCATATTTAACATATGTCTACTTTACTTACAGTAAAGAAGAAGAAGATGAAAAAATTCCAAAGCATTTGTTATTGAAAGCATTACATAGATGTTTTTGGAAGAGGTTTGAAGACTACAATTTAGGTTACTGTTGCTTAAAGATCCATTGATCTTTACAATTATGGAGGTCAAATCTCGCTTTGACATGTTTAACTTCTCTTATAGGTTTGTGGTTTAAAAGATTTTATATTTTCAAAATTTTTTTCCAATTTTCTTTCTTGACGGCCGATTTAACATTTCTCCCTTTTTCTTTTTTTCCTCATAAATCCGGGAAAAAATTAACACGATCCTTCCTTATATCGACTTCCTCCAAGGTGTTTGGTTATATCCCATTCCCAAATCATATCTATTCCGATTGATCAATAAACTAGGATACTACCTAAGTAGCTCCATCCACTACACACAAATCTTTTTCTTTAATACTAAGGTACTAAAAGATAAGGGAAATATACGTGCCTCAACATCTCCAGATTCTTGGACTTCCATCACGTATACATGTGCAGTTAATATGGATACCAATTTTATCTATTCTCGCGCCGATTAGTGAAAATCATAGCGTGTAACAGAACATCTTCGCCCCGACACTTAACTTAAATTATAATTATACACAACACCTCTTTGAAGAACTAACGCTTTCGACTTTTATTTGTATTATACACGTGTAGTTATTCATTATTCTTCAAAGTCTACCAGTTGCCTTCTTTTCATCACTCCGTCAGTAAAAGCAGAAGCATGGGTTACCCTGAGTTAGAATGTTCCAAAGGCATACCGCACTTCCTCAGTTCTCGATTGTCCATCTATTGATCGCGCGCGCGCGACCACCGTACAGAAAAGAGACTTGTGAGACCGAGTGAATGTCCTTCTTTTTCACGGGATTTAACGGGTACCGATACTAATTTGACATTGAAAAATTTTTCTTCTCTTATGTTTTATTCCGTAACATAAGCGGCTGCATTGATACTAAGGTGTGGTCCCCCACAATGAAAACATTTGTTCGATTCTCCAGACATTAAACACCTAAGCGTCGCTTGTGCTCATTTCGAGAACATGTAGTTAGTCATCTATACTCGCCTATCGTTTGCTGATTTGCTACGTGGTGTTTCTGTTTGAGTCCTATGTATGCCAATACGCCTATAAAAGAGTAATGGTATACATAACTTGCTGCGATTATAGTTAAGTTGATTTCCCTAAAACTATGTCGTTACGAAATGATTATCCTCAGCCATGCGCGTCGATAAGCTTCCTACTCACCGAGCTCGTAATCCAATTACAGAGAGAGTGTCCCAGTTGTTCAAAATAAATCTTCTTCTTCCTTCATCCAATATTCGCCACCACAGCCAGCAAGTTTTAGACGGATAAATTTCCTGTGGACTGAAAGAACACGAGGGTGCTCATACAGTTCTTCTAGCCTATGAATTTATTCTATATAAAGTGAGGAATAATTTCTCTGTACGGCGGGCAAAAACTTTCCTCCACCAAACGACTCCCTTCTAATAGAGTGTTCTATTCCCGCTTTTCTAAATATTATTTCAATTTTTTCCTACAGAGAATTGTCTCTCTTCTTTCATTTACATGTATAGTGGAGCTAGAATTAGTAGAGCTCTAAAACTATCTCCCTTCAGAGAGAATTAACGGCTGCGTGAGATGAGGGATAATACAACCTCTCTGTCTAATTACCGTTCGGCGCGCTTATAAATCTTAGGTGCTTACCAATACGTTTAGACTTTCTGGGTTAACCATATCTCAACAGGTGGGTAATCTCTCCTCGCAAACGATTTGTTAAACGTCTTCAGAGAGAAACAATTATAACTCCAAGGCTTAAATAGATCTCTCCGGTGAATCGCTCAACATAATACCTCTACTTGAAGATCAGAGAGCGATATTTTTGGAGGCCCGGATAGCTGTAATTTAAACGTGTATAACCTTATCACATACCCTATCTTGGGCAATACATGTGCTTGAAATAAATGATGCCAATAGTTTTTATATCTCCTCTGATGGAAATATACCCAGTGACACGAAGCACAGTAGTAATGTAGAATCGAATAATAATATTAATAAAAAAAGACCTTTCAATTAATTCATATTTACTATTTCAACTTATTATTGTTATTATTATTATTATTATTATTATTATATTATTATTATTATTATTATTATTATATTATATATTATTATTATTATACTATTATTATTATTATTATATTGGTATTATTTTATTTAATAATACTTATATTTTATATATGTATTGTAAAATAGTTATTATTCTCTTTATATTATTATATAACATTAAATCTGTGAATATATATATAAATTTTGTACTCTAAAAAATATCTGTTTATTTGATTGATTATTTGATGTTTCATACTTTTCATATTTTTTAGACCTGGATATTATTATGATTGGAATTAATTATGTATTTATTTTATGTATTATGTATTGATGTATGTTGTTATGTAATGCCATATATTATATTAAGTAGTGTAGCTCAGTTAGACTCAGTATTGCCCATGGGTATTATTGTTTTTTTCTATCTTGCATATATGTATGTTGTGTTGATATAATATGGATTATTAATATCCTTTTTCAATTAAGTTCGCTAGCGTCTAGTAGTGTGACCAAGAACTCATCGGAAGAAATCGAAGAAAAGGAAAGGTGTGGCCTCGCGCTCAGAGAGCGGGAAGGAATTTGTAATTTTACAAAATTTGAGAGTATTCAAGCTTTTTTGGGGTTTGAAGAAATGGGGGGATGAGAGAATATAAGTTGTGAGTGAATAGGATTGAACTTCAGTGTAAGACCTTATTATTTTGCATGCTATGGTCAGACACCATTAGAGTATGTAGGATTAAAGACTTCTTACGCAAATCAGGGTGTTATTTACTACCTATTGTATTTTTACGTGCTCGAATCATGGGAGGGCAAGGGTGTCGTGTAAGCTGAAGAGACTTTATGTCGAATATTTGAAATTGCGTATACCTAATACTCTCTCCTGAGTATTGGTGAATTTCTATGATTGATGAATAACTTTATAACTGAGTGATGAAAAAAATTTTGATTTAGTATGTAATGTGTTTTGAGTATAATGTAAAAAATATCTCCGATAATAACATTAATTATACAAGGACGTGCTTTATAATTTACGAAAATTTATGTCCAGAAATTATGAGATTTGCATATGTGATGCAAGATAATAATAATTCTCTAAAACTCAAGATAATTAACTGAACTAATAATATAATATATATGTTAGAATAAAATAAAGTAAATATGACTCCTCTCAAATAATAGTTATATATATATAATGTCAAAAATATATTAGAGATAAGATTAATATTTATGTGGAGAGAGACAAGTTATGATATTAATATATATTCAATCTCAGAGACGTTATAACTGACATATTAATTTCTCATTTTTAATTATTAATGATATTTATCTAAGTACTGTCTTTTTGCAAAAATAATTAGCTCTATACTATATACGCGTACACCACCTCTTTCACTCCCTATTTAACGGATTGATTAGTGACTTAATATACTAAATAATTATAATGGTGTCAATTTCATGTTAGTATGATTTATTTTTCAAAATATTTCTTAGTACAGATTAGTCCTACATGATGTGCATAACTACTCGTCCAAAAAAAAATCGTGTGGAATTTGAGATATACCAGTGATATCAAATAGCTTTATATACACTATATTTGCTTAAGTACTCTAGTGTTTCCTAACATAGGTGTTAAAACCAATATAATCAATAAATTGGTATCACTTGTCCTTCATTGTAAAAGAAGTTACACAAAACGTACTATACATTAATTGAAAACTATGTACAAATTAATGATACTGGTATATTAAATCTAATCTAGGATTCTCATTTCTCAAAGTCAATAATCGCAATTATATTTTGACCCTTGATTATTAGCGACCCTTCTAATTTATAATATAGTTTGTCTTTATACTTAAAAAATATTAAACACTGAGCGAGAATTAACGTCTAACATGATTGACCCCTCTATTAGTTAAAACGTTCTTCATATGAAATTTTAATCCATCTGGCCACAATTCGGTGCATAATTAAATTCAAGAAGATTTAAAATTTCTATTTTATGTTTTCCTTATTATAAAAATACATCAGATGCTGCTGAAATATTTTTCAATATTTCAATGATGAGAATCTTGAGAAGTTCGTCCATCTCCTTGATAGTTTGAATATGAAGTATCATACTAACCAATCTATATATTTAGAGATTATATTAACTTAAAATTGCTATCAGCGTGATATCAAAAGAAATTATATTTGCTAGGGTGATCAATATTATTCACAAAGTGACTCCGTGAATAAGCCTACATTAGGGTCTCCCTAGTAGGACAACTTGGTCTATACTCAAATCTCAGTAAGTTACAAAGCCAAAAAGACCTTATTAGGAAGCACTTAGCGCGGGGGGAAAACTGTTAGATTACCAAATCCGGAGTATATCTGGTGTAATAATGGGGACCCGATCAATATCTCTCAGACTGTGTCATTCAATTCTAGTGTCACACAATTTCTCAATTTTTGGACATACTTTTATATTAATTAATTCTTGTGTAACTATAAGCCTTCTCAGAGAGAGAAATAATATAAGCGGTGTTGACTGCTGAGCAAGAGTACAATAGCAGACATATTATAGCCCTCATAAAAAAAAACTTCGAGAGATTCAAACAAGCTGATAGCGCCTATATTGTGATCCCTTTCCAATTCGCGTGGATTATAGTTAACAATACAAAATTCCTTGGCAATATTTTGATTGAATACAACGTCACTCTCATTTTGTAAAAACGATCACATAGCATTATTCTCAGCCTCTTCGTAACCTCCTAACGAGATACAAATTCTTAAAGGTTAAATGAGTGTGGAATATACGTTATAATAATATCATTTTCACTCATATATAACACTTTGATAATAAAATATTTTAATGTCTAACTTTCATAAAAAATTTTACTCTCTAGTTGAATTTTTGTTGAATTGGGTTTGCTTACAAATAAAACGGAAGATAGAGTAATATCAAAAATTTATTTAAAATTGCGCACAAATTGCTTTCTTCCTCTATTCTTATTTTAGGTTTTATTTATTATGTGAGGTTTGACGTCTTTCACCTGTATTCAAATCAAAGATCGTTGCCCCTAGTTTAAAAGGTTACAAGTGTTACAATTGCTAGAATGGAGGTATAGTGCAAAAATTTAGGCACACTCAAAAATTCCAATTATTTATATGTTAATAATATAATACTTTACAGATTACCGTAAAAAGTATTAAATCTGGGTAAATCACTTAGCGAAATTATAAATTCTAGAAAAAATTTGAACTTTAAATCTTGCTACGACTGTTAGTTGAGAATATTATAATGTCAGACATGAGCTTTATGCTACTTTCATTCAAAGAATAACTATGTACATAGACGATTAAATACTTTGTGCAATCCACTGTTTAAATAGTAGTCCAACTACAATTATCCAGAAGATAGAGATGGATCAAAAATATCTCAGTTTAATTGATATAACTGAAATTATACACGTAGATTTTCAATAGATTACTATCTATTATAAGGGTAATATGTGATAACATTTTGTCAAATTATTTAGAGATTCTCCTCAGAATTCTGTTTTGACACCTTAGAAAAAAACTCTCAAGAATTACCTTATCTCTATATGGATCCTATAAATAGCGATTAGACTAAGTGGGAGCTATCTAGACAATATTTTTGACACTTAATTTCTCTCTTTCCAGTTATAGAAATATTGGACTCAGACTCTACTAATATTAGCAATATTCTCATGTCATAAATTCTTTTAAACCTCGGTATATAGCCCCTCAAATGTCTAATACGCATGACAAGGTAGTTTCAATTGGTGTTAACAAGTTTATATCGCGAGAAATCTGTGTCTGTTCAAAAGACACAAATTTTGACTCACTAACATAAGTGTTTCACACTTTTATCCATGAGGAGGACTCCTACTTGGGTGGTGTTATTCAAATTTTACGGGAAGATAAATTACGCAAGAATATTTGATTTGTGCGACAATTTTGCGTATAACGCTCGAAAGATAATGGTAAACGTTCTATTCTAATGACCTGCAGCTCATCAAAGAATATACCATAACCATCGGTTTATGCATTTTGCATTAAACATGATGTGAAAAGAGTTGAGAGTTTTATAAAAAGGTTTTTGTAGCTATAATTGATTTAGAGAATAGGGAAATTTATTAATACAATCGAGTACCTAAATCACACTTTTTTAGCCTCTCCCAATTATTTTTTTCACTATTCGCGCGCGCAACTTTACTTATTGGTCTCCTGCTCGAAAATAATAACAAAACTAGAGCGCATTGAGATATTAACTTTTATCTCTATGATTGAGCTTCAGCTTCAGATTATATACATAGTTGCGTTAATGTTACAACCTAATCATTAAAACTGACAAAAGACCAATTGACATTTGCGTAAAAAATAAAACTACTACCGCGGGACACATTGTGTGTATGAAAAGTTTACTATCTGATAAAATTCTCACAATATTTAAAATGGGAAAAGTTGTTATTAATTTGTTATGTTGTTTTGGCAGAGTTTATTTCTGTATACAATAATATGAGAGTTTAAATATGTGATACTATTTAAAAGATATGTATTATATATATGGGATTGTTCCATAAACACTGTTCTCTTTCATAAAATGTAATCTTGAAGCTTATTCTAAATAATAATAAAACACTAAGTTATAATTATTTTTTACATTCTACGTTTATCTATTAATTGGTGTGGTTTTTTCACCTAGCAGAAAGTTCTATATATTAGCATCATACCTCTTTGGTTTCAATCTTGAATTGTAAATCTTTTTAAGCAAGCATTATAAAACTTATTAATGTCGTATATTTGTAAAAATCTGCAGTGGATCGTGTCATTTTTCAAAGCATTCACTAACTCCACTTATATATGGACCCTTTTTATTAAACTATGAAACATATAACTTATAGAAGAGTCCTAATTTTATGAAATAAAAATCAAACTATTATAGGAGTGATCACACCCAGACAACATAGTTTTCGCCTCTTTAGTTAGAAAATTTTATCGTTACTTTTCGGACTAATGTAGATAGGTTTCCTTTCAAAAAATCAACAAATACGTTGAATATGATTTCAAAATACAAACACACCAAAAAAAGTGCGATACAGTTTGCCCTTATTGTGGATTAATGGATTTTGAAAGAGAATAGAAAATAAAAAACGGACAGTTTTATTCTATAAATTTATTCTAAATTACGGAACACGTCTTTCCTTGATTTCTGATAGATTTATCATTTTTCAAACATTCCATTGTATTTTGACCCCTTTATCTATCTGGGCTGGCTTTCGTGGTTCTTGATAGTCAAGGGGGTGTCGTCTGCTTTATAATGTATTTATATATAATTGACATTAATTTACTTACAACATGTGAAATAATATATCATCTTAATAAAATTTTATTATTATACTATATATATTATATACTTTAACCTAAGTAAATAAAATGTCTTTTTTTAATTTTATACATTTAGTTTTATGTTGTGAACATTATAATAATTATAAACTATTATTTTTTATTCATATTATTCATTTATATATTTAATGCTATTTATATATAATATAATATTATATATATATATATAATATTAATTAATATTAATATATATTAATATTAATATATATATATATATTATATATATATATTATTAATTAATATATATATATATATATATATATATATATTAAATTATATATAATATGATATATATTAATATATATATATATTAATTACATAATTTTATATGATATATATATTACATATATATATACTATTATATATATGTATATATATATATATTATATATATATTAATATATATTATATATTAATATTTAATATTATATATATATATATATATATATATATATATATATAATATTATTATATATAATATATATATATATATTAATATATATATATATATATATATGTTATTAATATATTAATATATATATAATATAATATTTTATACATAGATATAATATATTATATATATATATATTAATATTATATATTATAATATATAGTATATATATATATATTATATATATTAATTAATGTAATATATTATATATATAATATTATATTAATATAATAATAATATATATATTATATATAATATTAATATATATATATATAAATATTAATATAATATATATATATATATATATATAATATTATATATAAATATATTATTATAATATATATTATATATTACAGTATATTTATATATATTATATATAATTATATATTATATATAATATTTTCTATTCTTCTTCTCCTTTATTCATCTATACCTTTTCTCCCAAGACTGTAGGTTATATGTAAGGTGATGTGTAACGTACTAATTGAGTGCAATCGAAAAAAAAGCATATAAGTATAGTTAAAAGAATATGACTCATAATAAGTCGAAGAAGACCCAGCCTTATACGCCCGGCTCTATATAATCTATATTGAGTACTAATTTAATAATATTAAGTATAAATAACTTATATCGTTCGCTAGTCAGAAGTCCAACCCTAGTAATATCATTATCAACTTGACCCGCGGACTGAGATTACCTACATAACTTAATATATTGTAAAATCGTCAATGAGCTAAGGTGCTTCAATCCCTATGCCCAGGTGTATCGTGTTACACAACACATATACTCCCCCTATCACAAATAACCCGCCATTCTCTCCTTAATTCATGTACATACTCATTTTCTTCTCGCCTCTGCTCAACTCACATTTCTCTACTTATAACATAAATATTCTATATTACTGACTCTCAAATGCCACTTTTTCTATTCTGGTACTCACAGTACCTAGTTCTATTTCCAAATAACTAACATACTTCTCACCACTATACTAATCTGAGGCTATTATAATCACAATACCGTACTATTTACATTTTATCTTTCCACTCAATGATACTAAACCATTCTTCAAACATACTTTCATGTTTTTCTCTACTTACGTTTATAACTCATTTATTTATACTTTCTCGTTTATTCACCCTTTTACTTTCAACACCACTACATACTCTCTTATAACGTTCAATTCCTATTATGTATATCTAATTTCAGTATCTACTCACACCTAGCACTCCCCTGTTCTTTAAAAGATATTATATATATATATTTATATATTTATAATATATATATATATATATATATATATATATTAATATATATATATATATTATATATATATATTAATATATATAATATATATATATATATATATTATAATTATATATATATTAATTAAATATATTATATTTATATATATATATATATATATATTATATATATATAATAAACAATATATATTTATATAATAATATATAGTATATATATATATATATACTATTATATATTATATATATATATATATATAATATATATAATAAGTTAATATATTAATATATATATATATATATATATATATATTATATATATATATTATATATATATATATATATATATAATATATATATATATATATATATAGTATATATATCAGTGAGCGCTGATAGGTTATTACGGGGGAAGCACTCAGAGAGGCCGTATAGAGTACCTCCGTCTATAATTTTCATTTACAAGGATACAAATTAAGTTGATATAAACATTATTTCAAATACTTATTTAATTACTAATCAAAAGAAAGAATACCTAGTCAAAACTTGTATATCAAGAACTGCTAACCAAACTCTTACAAATATACGAATTGTTCTTATTCATACTGATGTACAGAAAATTTATTTTTTTCATAAGGATCATTTAATCTGGAAGGAATTTTACTAGATATTTGTGTCCTCCATAGAATAAGAGTGACTATAGTCCTATTCTGTTTTACTCATGAACTCCTCTCGTCAAGTAATATACTGATGTTTGTTTTTGCGAGAGCGCGCGTTATATAAGTAATTTTTTTAAATATATTGCTACTTACTATATGATATCAGTGGTATTAGTGTTATCAGTGGTAACGGACAGGATTTTAACTTGGACATGCTCTCCAAAAGCCTCAGCTCTCGATCTCTCGTAAGAGTTCTTGAAATAAATATTTGAATCACAAAATATATTTGTATAATATATGGAGACTAATATATCAAAGATCTAGAATTTAATATAACTACGAATAAGTACTCGAGATGCTTATACATAAAATAACTCAATTATTAGATATTTGGGAAACAAGTTTGATAATCTAAAAGTTATGCAAAAATGCTATAAAATATAATAAAATAAATAAATAATAAACAAATAAAATATTATTATTTCATTAATTTGAAATAAATATCTTCTCGTAATAATGTACTGGTACAATCTTACAGAAAAATCAATTACATTATATTTGATAATCAATAATACGTGATATATAAAACTATTTTTACAATTAGATATGTTAATAAAATAAATAAAAATATAATAAGAATATTAGTAGGCGCTTACGAGCCGTATACGGGGGAGAAGGGGATAGGTGGACAGAGTTTTCCCAGTATACCCCTAGTATAGGTGGAAGGGCGGATGGATACCCCGTAGCGACTAACTACCCTCCATAATAATTTATACAAATAATCTCAGGTGTGAGACTAGTAGTTTCTCGTGAATGATCACCTCCCCGTGAGGATAGGGGGAAATAGTCCTACCCTGCTGTTACCCTAGTGATAAGTATATATATATAAGGAATGCCGAGGATAGACCCCACTCTCTAGGCCATCTATTTGTGCAGGTCTTTACCCTTTTGATATTATAGATACATGTGAGATATGAGAGAGTGTGAGAAAGAAGTGAATTAGAAAAATTAAAACTGATACAGAGAGCTAAATTATGTACGTAGTAACATCTGGAAAAGTAAGAATGCAAGAGTGATTCTTAGATTTTATCCAATCTGGTGTATGAGATATATTTAAAAGAAAAGCCAAAATAATTCGAGATTAACTGACGGGTGTTGTTAATACGTCGTATAGTCTCTAGCAAAATAGGTAACAACACATAATGAATTAGTACTGTGAAAATAGAAATACATGATATAAGTGTTAAGATAGTATTATATTTAATATTAATATATATAATATATATTAATTATTATACTTAGTATATTAATATATTATATATATATTATTATATATATATATATTATTATATATATTTATATAAATATATATATTATTATATTATTAGCTATATATATTATATATAATATATTATATATAATATATATAGTATATATATTTATCATATAGTGTATTAATATATTAATGGTACAGCTCACTCATCTTAGATAGTGTAGTGTCAATACATACTAATCCATGATCTCTAAATAAATCATACCTCAAACCTAAGTCTAACCGGGAATGAGGAAATACATTGCTGGTTTGCCTGGTTACATAATTATTGTTTTATATGCGTAGTAATATTATATGTTTAAAAATAAATAAATAAAAATAAAAAAATAGAATAAAAATATCGATATATACTTCAAAAATACCTATAACAATTAGTCATAAGGATAAAATAGTGGAATATAGCAATTTTGGTAAATCCTTGCGTGAAAATTTTATAGTTAAGAATATATTAGTTAAAAAATAAAATAATGTATTTAATATAATTATATATTAAGATGCATTTTCTTGATAAAAATACATATCCTAGATAATTTATTTCAATTTGATTAAAATGATATATAAATTACTTTTCAAAGTAATTTTTTTTGTTAACTAAAGGAATACCCCTCAAGGGTATATATATATATATATTATACCGCACTAATAGTACTGAATGGGCAGGATGAGTCGGATAGGTTCTCTCGTGCCATTTCTTCTCCATCGAGCCCCCTTACATAGTCGTTGTATAATTACTCATTTACATAATTATAATATTAATATATTTATATATATTATATTATATATATAATATATAATATATATATATATATATAATATATATATTATATATGCTATATTATATATATATATAAATATATATTAATATATTATATTAGTATATACTATATATATATATATATTATATATATATATATATAGTATATTATTATATTATATATATATTTATAATAATATATACATATATCCGCCTGCCCGGCTCGAGCTTTCACTCCCCTCCCAAAATAAAGATAAAAATAATGAGCTAATTTTATTTAATAATGTTATTAATTTATATAATTTATAGTTATTTTTTTTTATCAATTATTGTTTCTAACATAATAATTATTTTAACCAGGGATTCCAAAATATATGTTAATATTACTTATTTTCCCTGTAGCTAGTTGTAGTTTATGATGCTTATGATTTATTTTTTATTTAATTTTGTTTTACATATTTATTGTAAAAATGTTACCAGGGTTCCAACAATGTATTCCTTTTCCCTGTAGCTTATGTAGTTTTTGAGATATGGATTGTGGCTTTTCTAGAGGCTGGCCATATATATATTATAATATATATATATATATATAATATTACTATATATATATAGATATATGGTTAAAATAGATTATATATATATATTATAATATCGTATATATAAAGGATATATATATATGTAGTATAGTATATATATTATATATTATATATTTATGATTATATAGTAATAGTAGTAGTATATTATATATACTATTATAATTTATATATATATATATATAATATTATTAGTATATATATATTATACTATATTATATATGTAATTATATAAATATATATGATATTAATATAGTATATATAGTATAATATATATATAGTATTAATATATATAGTTATAATATATACATAATATATATTATATTATATATAGTGTTATTTAATATATATATTTTGATTAGTGTACGTCATCCTCCCATGGTATTATGGTGTTTCACGTATGAGCCGTCCATCTTATAGATAATATATTATATTTATAGTATTATGATATATATATATAAATATATATATATAATATATTATATATATTATATATATATATAAAGTATATATATAATATATATATATTATTATATATTATATATATATATATATATATATATATATTAATATATATATTATATAATTTATATAATTATTTAAAATTAAATATATTATTTTATATATATATATTAATATAATATAGTATTATATTTATATTAATATATATATATTATTAATATATATATATATTATATATATATATATAATATATATAATATAATATATATATATATAGTATATATATATATTAATATATATATATCTATATATATATATATGATATATTATATATATTATATTATATATATATAATAATTTACTATATAATAAGATTAATAATATAATATAATAATTATATACCTATATAATATATATATAAATATATATATATATATGATAGTATATATATATATATATAGTATATATATATATATATATATAATATATATATCATATATATATAATTATATATGATATATAGTATATATTATATATTAATATATAATTATATAGTATATATATATATTAATTATATTTTAGATTAATTTACATTATATATATGCAGTAATTGATTATGTTTTAAATAAAACGATCATAGTATAAAATTGAAAAAATGAGATCGAACTAAATTTAAAGAGATATTAAATGTTTAGAAATGTACTCATGACAAAGGAAAAAATATTGTAGTATAACTCTAGGGAACAAAATTCCTACAAGTTCCAAGTATATTTATTTATTAAATCATATACCTCTCTCACTAACGTAATAATCTCTTAAAATCATCTCTCGCTAATCGATGACACTATGGCTTAATAAATTTACTATAACCAGTTATTTAGTGTATGAGATTATTGTCGTAAATCACATACAAAAATTATAGGTTATACATAATGTCGGCTATTATTTTGCTGTAGTAATTATTATGTAGTGACAAAAATTATAATATTATATATATTAATATCATTATATATATATATAGTATATATATATGGTATATATATATATAATATAGTTAATATTACGTATATATATATATATAATATGATTTACTATATATATATAATATTATTTATATCATATATAGGTATTATGATATATATATATACATATATAGTATAAATATATATATATAATTAACATGCATTAATTAATTATATATATATTTAATATATATATATTTAATATATATATATATATTAATATGTATATATATATATTATATGATATTAATATATAATATATTATGATGTAGATATTAGTATATAGATGATATTGTTATATATATATATATATATAATAGATTTATATATATTAATTAATTTAATTATATATAATATAATTACTATATATTATTTGATATATATATAATTAAAATTATAGAACCTAAATATATTATATAACTATATATATTTTATATAAATTATATATATAGTATTAGTATATTAATAATATTATATATTAATATCTATAACTTAAATATATTATATATATATATATATAGTAGTATAATATATTAAATCATATATTACGATATATTTAATATATATATTTAATTTATATATTATATATATTATTAATTAATATATATTAATATAATACATACTAACTAACTTAACTAGATACATTTCTTGATTGAAAATCGGTTATTATATTTTTTATATTTGATTTTTTTATATGTAAATAAATAAATTAATCTAAATTTTTTTTAATTTTAAACATAAATTTTTTTTTTTGAGATTTATATTTTTTAATAATATAACCATTTTTTATAATATGTATATATAAAGTATGTTTTTAAAATTATATACTAATGTTATAAGTACCTCTAATACCTACTCCATTATATTCATAGGCCTAAAATATATTGACTATTAATTATGGATTATTATTTATATATTTACAGTGTATATATATATGAAATTAATTTGTATGTCATTTGATCTAGGTCACTTATATATAATCTCTAACAAACAAACTGAGTTTATGAAGAAAGAAATTTATATATTATTATTAAGTTATAACTTAGATAATTAAATGATGAAAATTATTTGGGCATTATTATATATATTTTTACGCTCACAGGGATAGTGAGTAGTATGCAGGATTTGTAATATAATAAATTTTTTTGCAGCTCCATTATTTAATTGTTAAATACCACGAAGACCTTCGTAATACCCAACGATTTGGTATTTATATTTTTTATTTTTATTTT
>JABUQX010044969.1:17500-27500 GCA_015478945.1 Trachelipus rathkii | reverse complement strand
CAGATAGATCAGAGTAGAAATAGCTATAGATGCGATTGATAGAATGGATTTAAGATAGATAGATAGATTAATATGATAGTAGATAGCATAAGATAGATAAGAATAGTAGATAGATAGAATAGATAGATAGATAGATAGATATAGATAAGATAGGAATAGAGAAGAGAGATTAATGAGAGAGGAGACCTACACAAAAAGGTGAACTACCCCAAATATACATGAGAGAGAGAGATGAGGAAGTTGATGAGTTAATTAGTAAGAAGGAGGTAATAATAAAATGGTATATACTTTAAAATAAATTAAGTTATGTAACAATAGACAACCTAACAAAGGAAATAAAAGCCAAGAAAGCAAATAAGAGAGCAAAGCTTATAATAAAGGGAAAAAGCAAAGAAAATCAGATAAAGAAACGCTTTAACAATTAAAAATCTTTTAAAACACACTAACCATATAATTTATAATTGTAAAAAATTAGATCAAAGTCGATTCCGTTCACAGGAAAAGGAATTCCTCTTTGGAAACGTTTGTGAGAGTGAATAAGACATACAATGAAAAACGTTCAATATTTTGCTAATAAGTTATACTCAGTTTTGACCTTCAATTTTTCTTATTTACCCATTATTCCACCTAAAATGCAAAAACCCATTTCCAGTGTTATATTTAGCACATTTGTGTAAATATAGGTTAATATATATTTATTATAGTGAAATAAGAATAATAGATCAATAATTAGTTACAATAAATGTATACTATAATATTAGTTATACTATCTACCATAATTGATATATATATAAATTATGTACTCTCCTCGTTAATTTTGAAAATAGTATACTTGATACTATAAGTTATTATAATATTCATAATAATTACCTTTATTACATTATATTTGCCGATAACATGTCTCTTTGTTCGATTCTGCTATTGTATTTCTCATTTAGACTAACTGAAAAAGAGTTGAACTGTAATTATTGGAACTGTAGTACTAATGTTTTGAAATATGCTATTCCTCAATCACCATATCAATTTTCTTAATAATACTACATCAACTGCAAAAGAGTATATCAAGGCAAATTTCGCTTTGTACTTCATGGAAATTAATCGGACATACAAATAAGTATGTCCAACTATGGGTGTCGGATTCCAACTTCTCTTTATAGAGTCCATCAGATTTACAATTTAAAGAACCATTCACCATTTAATTCCCACAACCCCATCCAAGCCCCCTACGAGGTCTTGAACATATGTTTTCTAATATGTTCAGTTTTTGCTGGCACAAATGACAATTGAGAAATCATATTGTAGGAAACAAGTTGAGATAAAACTAATACAAAAATCGGTGTTATTATTCTAACGTTAGCAAACTAACATAAAAATGATAGGCTAAATGTTTAAAAAAAAAAATTATATTCTTGTTTGTCTATAAGGTCTAGAAAGCAATATACAATATAAATCCAATAAAAACGTCAATAATTATTACAAATGTGAATTAAATATGTCAGGGTATCCCACCAGATAATTTATAGCTTGTGAATTTTAATTTAGACGTGTTATGGAAACGTTAACAGATAAAGGTACTTATATATGTGGATATATCAATTGGAGAAACTAAACTTATATTCTCCTCCAAGTATATATTATCAACATTACATAACTCATATTATGTATTAAAATCATGGGACAAAAAAATATTCCCCGCAGAAGGATATATTTTTCAGTGAGATACTGAAAATGCATTTTATCGATTAGATTTTCATCTAATATATTAATATCTGGACTCAATTCTTCTCCGCTCTATTCTAAATATGAATATCTAAAATTTCTCTTTCTTTGATAGCTTCCCTTTATTCTGTCTTACTTTATATGTTCTTAATTTATTAAAAGTCCAAAAAATCATTCATTATAAACTCATAAATTCTTATAAGCTTTTAAATTAATATTCCCCACCCAATCGTTTCCTATTTTAAACAAAAGTTTTTAGAACTTAAAGTTGAACATGAAGAATAATCAATCCACTATGAGGTTCCTGTAATTCAATTACATTTCGATGAAAACAAAACTAAACAACGAATTTACGGAATAGAGAGTAAGAGTAACGGGAGAGCAGAGAAAGAGAGAGAGAGAAAGGAGAGAGTGAAGAGAGAGAGAGAGAGGAGAGAGAGATAGAGATTGCTAGGAGAAATGAGATCACGAGAGTGAGAGAGAGAGAGAGAGAGACCAGACAGAGAACAGTACATTAGCAAATAAATAAATGTGTATGATAAAGAACCTTGTTAACCCAGAAGACAAAAAAAAGCTTATTCATTCTTATAAAACATATAACATATGTATAAAAATTACTTATTAATATATATATATATTATATATTATATATAGATTATATATATAATATATATATATAATATATATATATAATATATATAAATATATATATATAATAAATATATATATATATTATAATATATGAATGTGAACAATTCCATGGAACATACGATATATAATTATATATATATAATATATATATTATATATATATTATTATATATATATATACATAATATAATATATATTATATACTATAATAATATATATATAATATAATAGTATATATATAATTATATATATATAATATATATATAATATATAATATATAATATTAGATATATTATATATGTAGAGAGAGGAAACATGAGAAGAAAGACAAAAAGACACTTGGAGTACACGTGAATAATTGGTACAATAGACAACTCACAAAAAGACAGAAATAGACCAAAGAAAGACCAAAATAGCAAAATTAATATATATATATATATATATATATATAAAGATATATATAAGTATATATATAATATATATATATATATAATATATATATATATATATATATATATATATATATATATTTTATATATATATATATTTATAATTATATATATAATATATAATATATATAATATATATATATTTTATATATATATATTATATATATATTATATTATATAAGTACTATATATATAATATATCATATATATATATATAGTACATTAATATATATATATATATATAAGACTATATATAATAATAAATTATATTATATATATATCATAGTATAAATGCTATAAAGTATATATATATTGAACGTATATTAATAATATATTATATATAATATATAATTATATTATAGGTATACACATTACTTATCATATATATATATAACTATTATATATAAAAAGAATTAAAAACAAACTGTTGAAAGAATATAAAATCTATATTAAATAAACAAAAAGAATAAACCTTTATATGAAAAAATGATGAAAAAAGTTCAGGAGAAAGTAAGCAAAAACGTTGGATGAGAAAGAAAACGCATTTATCGAACAACATTTTAAATTTCGTTTTCGAGGACCTTATCAAACTTTATCTATTATATCAATAATGCAGAGAATCAATCACTTTCTTGAGTATCTGTATAGTAGCACATACGTGTGATAAATAAGTAAAGAATACTAAAATATATATATATAATCCTTATAATTAATAATAATTATTACTAAAATTATATGATTATAATTATATGTATATATACCTAAAATCTTAATAAATGAAATATATAATATACTTAATATTAATATATTTATATTTAAATATATAAAATAGTAATAGCTATATGAGCTAAAGAAATATTTCGTAAAATATAATATATTTATTTAAAATATAAAAATAATATAATCATACAAAATATATATATTATATAGATATATATATATTTTATATATATAATATTAATATAAATTTAATAATATATACTATATATTATATAATATATATAGTATATTAAATATATATATATATAATATATATATATATATATATAGTATATAGTTATCTAAGAGTATATATTATATATTAAATATATATATAAAAGTTGTAACATTTGTCGATCGTGCTGCTGTGTTCATTCGATTAACGTAAGGGCCTAAGTATACTGATTTGATTATACCCAAGTCTATTTTGAATGCATTCCCTTCTATACACCCTCTACATCACCTTAAAAATTCCAAAATTCTTCCTCAACGACTTATGAAACATATCAGATTATACTTAACATACCGAAATCCAGTTTATAGATGTAAATGGTTATTTTTTCCCAAGTCAATGATATTGTATTGGGGAAATGTTGGTTATAAAAAATGTGTACAAGTTATTATAATAATATATATATATATATATATATATAGGTTCAAGTTTTTTTGAAGTCACAATTGCTGTTCCAGAATGAACTAAAAAAATTAAGGGTAAATTAATTATTTCAATAATGTAATTTTCAAAGATATTGTTGTTGTAAACATTCATTTTAAGATCTACTTTTCATTAAAGTTAACAAAATATGTTTATTATGAGGGATTTAAAGTCTAAGTTAAAAATGAGTTCCATTATAAATTTCTCGAAACAACTTATGCATCTCCAACAACATTTTAGCACATTTTCTTTGATAAAATATTATATATAATATCTAAGCACCAATATAATTATACCCTTCAAAAGAAAGATATTATATGATATGTGTAATTTAATTACAACGTTCAATGGTTTGCCCTTATAAAATTAATATTATATCGTATTTTAATATATAAATATGATATATATTCTTATTATTTGTGAGGTTAAAATAGTAACAGAGATCAGTTTAGAAATTATGGATATTCATTTTATTATTGAACCAAATATAATATCAAGAGGAATACCCATCGGCTTAAGAACCAATGCTTTTTGTAAATGCGATTCTCCTATTGAATCAGCCATTGCCGTCAGGTTGATGTTTAATCAAAACTCTTTTGATTTTTTCAATTTATAAAATACTTGTGAATTCGAGTTAATATGATCCTAAGCAATTCAATTGTAAGATGAACTTACAGTAAGGAGCTGCGCTTAGGTTAAATATAATGTAATAAAGAAAACATTGATTCCAGTTGAGCCCGGTATACATCAACTGCAATTATATCATGAAATTTGCTCACTATCAGGAGTTCATGGGACAAAAATTCCCCAACTTCAATATGGCAACAGAAATAATATAAGAGAGTATCAGAACCCATTAAAGGGTCTGATGTAACAATTTTTTTCCAATGTTTTCAAATATTTTTTTGCTCTTTGAAAGTTAGAAATCATTAACGAGATTAGTAAAACTAATAAAAAATTGGTTAAGTACTAACATTAGAATTTAAAAAATATATCTTAATACTTTGTTTTTGTGTTTTTTTTGGTTTCTCCAAAAAGATAAAAATCATCAAATCCAATAAAAATAAATGATTGAAAAACTATTTTGATTTGTATTCAACAGAAATAGACTGTTTTCAAAAATTAACATTAATATAGGCAGTGAATCCTTTTTTGTTTTCTTACTTTACACATGTGATACCGGCGGTTAACGAATAAACTCTTCATAAAGTAAGTTATATTGTATTTTTTCTTATTTTTATTTAAATACTTAAATTAATTTTGAGTGATAATTCATCCACATTATCAATAATTTAATCAGCCAAAATAAAACAGTTTTTCAAATTAGGTACAAATTTAGCGTAAAAAGTAACTAACACTAAAAATGATTGTAATTATTTAACATCTGTTCCTCATATGCTTTTCCGTTGGTGCAAATGTCTAAGAAATTTTCTGCTTTGCTTTCCTTTTTTAGCTTCGTTACTTCTATTATATCCAAATTGTGTTAATGTTGTAATATTATCATAAAATCATCATCAAAAAAAAGTTCGTTAGTTTTTAATAATAATAATTAATAATAAAATTATACCTAGGAAGTAGAATAAATCCGCAACAAATAATGGCAATGGGTTAATGAATAATAGAATAATATATAATAATAAAAATAATAATGAATAATGATAATCATAATAATAGAATAATAATAATATAATTTCGGAATAATTTAATAAATCTTCTATATATTCCGAAGGTGGATAAATTAAATAATAATAAAAATAAATAATTAAGTAATAAGATAATAATAGCGTAAAAATAAAATAAATAATTAACGAAATAATAAAAATAAATCATGAATAGAGAATAATAATAATAGAAATATAAAATAATATATAAAATAAATAATATAATCATTAATATAATAATAAATAATTAATATAATAATAAATAAAGATATAGGAATACGAATTTCTATCAACACCTGAACCCCTAACTGAGATGTAATATGAATAATAAGGGAATAAGAATAATTTAATTAATGAGCAGACCACGAAGACCAAAATTTAATAATCCCTGCAGTACTTCCACATTTTCAAAATATGTTTTAACATTTATATATTGACTAAATCAAGTTGAAATCAATATAGCATGTCAAATTGTTACATTAAGTTAAAACAAACAATTAAAAGGAAAAGAAGGCATGAGTTATGAAACCTAAAAAGTGTTGCTTCATCTTTAAAGCCGACTTGATTATCGGGGTGAGTATCCCCCTCCCCTCCCCTCGGACGGTGGATGGAAAACGTACCCCCCCTCTTGTTCCCGTCTTTAAAGCCACACTATTTGTGTTGGATTGTTTGATGTTTGTAATACCGAGACAAATTTATTTTTATTAATTGTTTTTAGAAATATATTAATAGAATATTAGAATAGATATGAAAGTGCTACACAGAGTAACTTTATTAGAACAAGCAAGAGAACCATTGTAAATTTGGAAACTGAAACAAGAGTACTTTTAGAAATAAAAAAAGATACAGTTGGAGGAATGGTATATTTATCTTAATATCCAAAATGTCCTATTGAATCGTAAGAGTAAATAACAAAATGGCAGACCAAAATTTAGAGTGAAGAAAAGATATTATATGAATATGAGAGTAGTTTCATATGTTTTTTTTTTATAATAAGGAAATAATTTAAATAATATATGACATTTTTGTCATTTTGCCTTGTGACATTTTTTTTAGTGATACCCAAATTTTTTTTCGCAGGAGTAACTAGAATCTTTTCTTTTTTTGGATTCTCGCACAAACATAATGATAAATAATTTATATATTTTCATCAAAGGGTTTCAATTATAGAATATAAATAAACATTTCATTCTTTATATGACAATGCCATTTACATTATTTATTGAAGAGAATGAAACCATATTAATCAATATTAAATCTCAAAGCAATCCTGAACATTTATATTAAAAATAGGTCGTTCACCAAAGAAAAAATTATTTTGAACGACTCACTTCAGTGAGTGATCAAAAGAGTCACCACTCACTGTTCATCGAATTGACAAAAAAGAACAAGTGAAAAAGAGAGGATCCTCCAGATCAGGAATACTGAGCTATGTCCGAGGAGTCACAAGATTTTGGGTGGAGCCAGAGCAAACAAAAATATTAACTAACTCTCCAGCCCTGCTTCAGAGTTCAGATCATCAGCTTCATTTTAATTTTGTTGTTTGTAGAATTCGTTAATTATATAAGACATCAATAAAAAATAATTAGGCATTTATATTTTATTAAATATCAAACACACATTTTGAAATTGCCCTTGAGTCATATATATATATATATATATATATATATATATAATTAGTATATATGGCTGATATAAAATATATATCTTAGTATATACAAATTGTAGATTATTATGTATTTATTATATATTTTATAGTATTATAGGATATTATTACTTTATATTGCAACTGTATTAATATCTATTATATATATACTAGTATAGTATACTATATTATATAGAGATTATCGTATATAGTATTTATATATTAATACCCTAACTTATATATACTATAATCTATACTATAGTATTATTAATTAATAACCTATATAATAGTATATTATATATATATAATACTATAATGCGCTATTTTATTTATTTATCGATTCATATTAATATTAATTATCATATACTATTTATATATATATTATATAATCTACTATATATATTATAGTATATATGGTAAATATAATATATAATATAGTATATATAGGCTAATTCTGTTTAAAAAAAATCTAAAGATAGCGGAAAACAATATTCAGGAAAACAGGACAAGTAATTGAGTCAACACTAGCAAAAACATATGACATGATCGTTAATAAACACCCTTTACAAATTTAAATCTGAAATTATTTAAGAAAGTAATTTCAAAATTTAAATAGTAAAAGTAATCAGAAAAATAATAATCAGGCACGGACAAAATCATAACTAAGAGAGTAAGTTGCGTAACACAACTTGCTAATGAGTTATTGATTCGACAATCTCTCTCATTAGTACCTTCAATTTGATGCTGAACAGTGAGTGAACAATGACTCTTGAAAAAGCAAATGCTCTTTTTGTAGTCCCGCTGTTCTTTGTTCAGTTACTAAACTTTATGCCATGCTGATTGTATTTCATCCCAAGAATAATAATTAGTCAATCACCAAAATCTTTGTATTAGACGTAGTTAAAGAGATTTTAATTTATAGGTTAAATATTGGTATTACCCTTTGTTTTATAGCCTTGTATCAATTGTATGAAGTGGAAAATAATCATAATACTGTCATCAAAATACATAACACACATAGACACACACACAGCAACCCACATAGCACACACACAGACATATAGTTTATAATATATTATCTATATTTATATATATATATATATATATATATATACTATATATTATATAATATTATATATATTATATATATATTATCATAATATATGATAATATTATTATATATATATTTGTTTAATAGGTCCTAATGCTGCTCTTAATGGTTAAAGAAGGGGAAGGGGAACATTGCGTGCTTTTCACTACATTTAACTATGAAATGAAAAAAGAGAGTAAAGGAAGACAGTGTAATATATATATATAATATATATTATTATATATAATATTATATATATATTAATATATATATATATTATATATACTATAGTATATATATATATAATCATATATATATATATATATGAATATATATTATTTATATAAATATCCTGAGAGATCCTTAAAAAGTGAATCAATGGGTAATATCAAAAGAATTGGAATCAAGTTTAGTGAGATGATTCAGTTTTGAGCTGTTCATTAATGGTGAGCTAACATTGTCTACCTGTCTATTGCACATTCTTATAAAACTCTAAAGGGTAAAACACAAATTCTAATATATATATATATATATATATATCATATATATTATAGTATATATTATTATATTATATATAATTACCTATAGTATAATATAGTAGTATTATAATATTAATATAATATTATATATAATCTATTATGTATGTAATAGTAGGGTATATATATATATATATATAATAGTATATATATATATAAAGTTAATAAAACCAAACCTGAACATTTGAAATAGCTTGCAAAATGTACAGTTCTGGAATAATGCAAAGAAAATTTTTTAAATCTATTTTTCTAAATAGGTTCATGAATTTCTTCTTTACATCTTCCTCCATTCTCATTTTCCTCATTCTTCCTCCACATATCTTCCACCCTCTTCCTTACCCTGAAAGGAGATATGCACTATATCTTTTTTTCCCTGTCTGCGAAGTGTTGGTGCATCAATAAGTCGAGCGCAAAATTAATGCTCGTACGTGTGAAAGCGTTTCTTGGCTTACGAATCTCTCTATTCGTCCAGCGTTCCTTTGAGGCAATTTGGTCGAGCAAAATTAAAAAATTCTTGCGGGGAGCAAAGTGTGACGTCATACTTAGGCTTCAGGTCAATGTGTTTATTCACAAGGAGGACTGCTTTCAATTTGGGCCCTTTCTCATTCATCACTTGTGCAGACATGTGTGTGTGTGCATTCATCACTTATGCAGACATGTGTATGTGGATTCATCACTTGTGCAGATATGTATGCATTCATCACTTATGTAAACATGTGTATGCATTCATCACTTATGCAGACATGTGTGCACATTCCACACTTATGCAGACATATGTGGGTATTCATTACTTCTGCAAACATGTGTGTGCATTCATTACTTATACAGACATGTGC
>JABUQX010044968.1:0-17778 GCA_015478945.1 Trachelipus rathkii | reverse complement strand
ACGCTAATATTTTTCTTGAGAAACCAGTAGTTCATCCCCTACCGCCCAAAAACATTTGGCTTAAAATGATGCAGAGATATTGACCTTTATATATATATATATATTTTTTATATATATATATATATATATATATATATATTATATATATATATTATATATTTATATATATATATATATATATATTATATATATATAAATCAGAGGGGGGGGCGGGGGATACCGTGTATTAGGAAGCTAGGAGCAAATGGAGCGAACCCGCTCCCTCCGTTCACTTAGCCGTAAAATTCTGAATTATAACAAGTTTAAAACTATGTTTTCAAATTATGATAATAATTCACTGGCTAAACAAAAAAATTCTTTTTTTGCTGCCAAAGGGGTATTTTATCGAATTTATAGTATAATCGGTGTGTGCTGATTTCAGAAATGACTTTAGTTTTCCAAGATTGGCTCTAGTTCTTTGAGATACAGGGTGTTCCAGATTTACTCTTATACAAATATCTTTTTTAATGCTTATTTTACAGTAATATCGTTTTATTTCTTTTTAAGTGGCTTACCTTTACCTTTATATATACTTTTTTTTCTATTTTCAGAACACTATGAGTACTTCACGAAGAGCCTGTTTGAATAACCCCAAATGTATTCTGCTACATCTGTGGTGCATATTGCCAGGAGAAACCAAAACAGAAATATTTACAACTATTGTTGAAGCAAGCATAGTCTTGCATTACATGTGAAATGAAACTCGAGACCAAGATAAGTCATTGGGCTCCCCATATGGTCTGTAAAGCGTGTGTCGAAAATCTAGTCAGTGGAAAAATGGACGAAGAAAAGGTTTTAAATTTTGGTGTGCCTATGGTATGGCAGGAGGCAAAGAATCACCACAGTGACTGTTATCTTTGTTTGGTTAATGTGAAAGGTATCAATCGTTACAAGGAACGTAAATTTGAGTATCCGGATTTGGAATCAGCAAGGCGAACCTGTAACACACTCCGACGATGTCCCCATCCCAGTGTTCACTACACTCCCAGACCTAGCATTGTCTGATGAAGAAAATATCCAGGATTTGGTGTGTACACGTGCAGATAGTGGTAGTGAATATGGAGAAAGTACTTCTACACAGCAACAGTTCTCCCAGGAATAGATCAATGATTTAGTACGAGAGTTAAGTCTCTTCAAGCAAGATTCTGAGCTTTTAGCATCTAGACTAAGTGAAAAGAACTGTCTCAAGGCCAAGGTAAAATATTTTTTTTCGACGAGAGGTAGTACTTTCATTGAAGAAGACCTAGTATACTGTAAGAACATCCCTGGACTCCTACTCCAAAGGAGTTAGCCCTAAATACCGACCAGAAATTGGCGATTGTTTAGGATAGTTCAATGAGAAGATTGGAAGTATGTTTTATTGTTACAATGGCATAGTTATGCATCGATTCCAAGTAGCGTCATATCAACAAAACATGAGAAGAGGAATATGAAAATTATAAGAATGATCATTGCAAAGAAGCTTAGATAGTAATGAACCACCAGTGGTCTATATGGCGTTGATTTGAAGATGGTCCAACATACTTAATTGGGGCAGCAAAGGCGGATATTACTAATACCCTTGTTCAAATGCTGTGGGATAGTTAGGGCTAAAGAAGAAACCACTGGGAAAAGTTGTAAGGCCTGCTAGGGAAAATATGACTGTAGGTGCATCAAATATCATTAACGAACCACTAGGACTGATGAAGCAATTTGTTAGGGCCCTAGACAAAGATGGTGAATGTTTCAAATATTATTTGCAGATTTTTTCCAGGGTTGAGTATGGAGAAACTCAAAGCTGGAATTCTTTAGCGGCCCTCAAATTCGCCAAAACATCAAGGATTGACATTTCATTAATTCCATGACTGATATTGAAGAATCTGCCTGGAAAAGTTTTGTCTTGGTGGTTCAGACTTTTTTGGGCAACCATAAATCTGCCAACTATTTAGAACTCGTACAGAAAATGCTTTCAGACTTCAAAAATTTGAATGCTAATAAGAGCATAAAAGTTCACTTTCTACATAGTCACTTAGATTGGTTTCCGGATAATCTAGGATGTTATAGGGAGGAACAAGGGGAGAGTTCCATCAAGATATCAAGGTGATGAGAAAGATACCAAGGAAGATGGGATACACATATGATGGAGACTATTGTTGGAGCCTTCAATGTGATTGTGTTGTCCACATTCTGCACACAGAAGACAATCATATAAACAGCGATTTGTGATGCATTAATTGTGATTTCATTGTATTGGATTTGAATGTTTTGACCTATTAGCATTTATGAATTTACTTCATTAACAATTTGATATATATCTTTTGTGTTTTTTTTTTTGTGAATTACGTTACAACATAACATAAATTGTTGTTATAATGTATTTTTGTGACGACCTGTATCTCAAAAACTAGAGCCAAACTAGGAAAACGGAGGTCATATTCGAGATGCAGGCAACAAGTACCCTATAAAATGACCTTCAAATGTTTGCCGCAAAAATCTTTGTTGGCCAGTGATAATTGTTCCTTTCTAGAAATATCAGCGGTTTCATCTACAGAAAACGTACGAATGATTTAGTCTTATAATAAGAATTTAATAAACATACTTGTATCAGTTGTATGTGTTTTTATGTGTTAAATTTCTATTTATAAAAGAAGACGGGAGAGAGCGAGCGAAATCATTTTCGCTCCAGTCTTGCACCTATAGTAATGTAAAAAATCTACGTCTAGGCAGCAATACAGAAAAGAAGGTTGTTAAATATTACTAGTTTGGGCGATTAGTATAATCGCCTTGTAAGTTGTTCGTACTTATTATATTATATTATTATTATTATTATATATATATATATATTAATTATATATATATATATATATATAATATATATATATATATATATATATATATATATATATATATATATATAATATATTATATACTGTATATATTTATATATATATATACTATATATTCTTATAAACACCCTATTATATATATATCACCGGTCGGGAGCTCTAACTAGACCCCTCATAGGCTAAAACCTTATATTATTATATATATATATATATATATATTATATATATAATATAGATCATGAATTTACTATATATTATATATTCCAGAAGTTGGAGATTTTGTTAGAAATATATCACTAATTCCAACCTTTTTTCACAATCTCCTCAGGGATGCTCTGTATTAGATGAAATTATTGGGAAACAATTTCAAAAACTGTTAAAACAAGATGGGATTTTAACATCCGAACTGTAAACATGGGTTTTGAACATAGAGAGCCATTGTTAGAGTGCTTTGAAAATATTCGAAATAAAAGTAAACAACGAGGAACACGGAGATCAAGCAGGAGATTTTCAAAGAATATTGGCTGATCCTACTTTTGTATTTTGACTCACTCTTTATCGCCATATAATGCCACACATAAATAATTAATTTAATAAATAAATCAATCAAGAAATGCGACATAATTCTTAGTGAAACAAGCTTGTGAGGTGAACTACAATTAGAATTAGAAGATTTAAAAACAGGTGATTACTATTATAATTACCAACAATTCTGAGGAACATATGTGTTTTGTGAGGGAAGAGATCGTTAATAACTATCCAATACTACGAATTTTAAAAAAAAGCTGCCTGAGCATGAATGTGTGACATATAATATCTTGGTTCTGAAGAAGAGGTTTATTGTTTTATTGATTCATCTAGTCATCAGCTTTCCACTTTTCGAGAGTGGAACACTTAAATGTCTTATTAGACCTCATTTCCCACAGTTGATTTAGAAAGACCGAACTGGTTATCCATTTTTAACATCCGTGAGACAACAAATCTGAACTTTGAAGTGTATATATCTTAGAGAAGATTTTTAACTCGGAAAGGAGGTCTTGATTCTTTTAACTACATTATGGAATAACAATTTTTGGCTCGGGGGGATCCCCATTTTCACTCCCACTAAAAATTGGACATAATATTCAATTTTCAGCGATTATGACCTATAAACACCATCTGGTAACAATTTTGACCCTTATTAAAACTGCTGTATTTCGAGGTAGGTTTTCTGTGACTGTAGTTCATTTCTTTCAGAATTTTCAATTTTCAAAATCATATTTTGACATTTTTCGTATCAACTTCCAGAATGTTTTTGCGAAATGACTTCAGAACTTACAATAGTGCATAGATGGCGTCCATTACCTACAATAATTACTTAGAACATTTTCGATTTTTTTGAAGTTTTTTGTGCTCAGCGTTGTCCAATTTCTAAACCCATTTTTTTTGAATTGGAAAGGTGAAAAAGGTGGAGGCGAATCTTGTTGAGTTCGAGATTTTTCAGGGCTATGTTACATTTCGAGCAGATGCAACTTTTTTACGTAGATAACTTTTTTGTATACTCAAAAGAAAGTTTTAAAAAAAAATTTAAAAAGTTTTTTTTTTTTTTTAAATTTGTTCCAGAACAAATCCAAACCTTATTTCATATAGAAAGAAGAAAAATTATTTAAGTTAAAAAAAATGTGCATCTCTTCCGACTACATATGCCCTGAAAATTTGATTTTGATCAGATGAGTAAAAAAAAAATATATATATATATATATAAATTTTTCACTTTCAAATCCAAAAAAAATGGGTTTTGGAAATTGGACAACGCTGAGCACAAAACTCAAAAAATCGAAAAAGTGCTTATGTAACTTTTGTACGTAATGGACCCATCTATGCAATATTCAAGTTTGAAGTCATTTACGAAAAAATTCTGAAAGTTGATACGAAAAATGTCAGAAACATGGATTTTGAAAAAATTAAAAATTCTGAAAGAATGACTACAGTCACTGAAAAACACCCGAAAACAACGTTTTAGAAGGGCAAAAAAGCTACAGTTGGTGTTATATAGGGTCAAAATTGCTAAAAATTTCGAATTTTTTTTCATTTTTTATGGAGGGGGTGAAAATGGGGCTCAGCCCAAGCCAAAAATTGGATCTAGCCCTTATTAAGTACATTATGGAAAATGGAATAGATCAGATTTTTGAAGAAATATTAAAGTTTAAATTTTTTAATAATCTAATCAATGCATCTGATGAAGCTGAAAGATGCGTTTTGTAGATAAAAAGAATGTAAAAATCGATTAATTCGGAATACAATGGGCAAGATATACTGAATGCCCTTGTTGCCCTTGCAACTGAAAGAGATATTGTCCACAATTCGTCTTTGGACAATTTTGCAAGTCAAAAAATGAGAAGAATGGACTTCAGCTACAAATTATAAAAATTTACAATTTAATTATAAACAATTTGTTATTTTTAAATTTCATTTTAAATCATTCGCAACAG
Organism: Trachelipus rathkii; assembly: GCA_015478945.1. Taxonomy (NCBI): domain Eukaryota; kingdom Metazoa; phylum Arthropoda; class Malacostraca; order Isopoda; family Trachelipodidae; genus Trachelipus; species Trachelipus rathkii. The sequence goes on along the minus strand of JABUQX010044968.1, from coordinate 12,443 downwards.
GTGACTTTTTTTTTTTTTTTACCATACGAAGTAAGAATAATGCCAGAGGTGGCGAACCTGCGGCGAGTATCTCTGTAGTATTTACTACCTGAAGGCTTGTTGACTGGACTGCGATTATTGGCCTTAGGATGGCGATCACTTAATTTTGATAGGATTTATTTACACGTTCGGTTTCCCGATTATGTAAACTTTCTGTCCAGTTAGGATACACTGTCTCTATTTGAATAACAGAGTAAATGGTCTCATTTAGATCGTCTTTCTTGTTATGCTGAGAATGATTTTTATCCACAGAATCACCCGCAAGCGCGGCCACCCGAACGAAAGATACTCAGGTCCCTGTTTGGGCGCCAATTAAAATTAATGTGGACTATGTAAGGGGAAGTAACGTCCACGCAATTGCGTTATTCCCCTCAATATATATATATTTGAAGAAAAATGATTATTAGAAGAAAATTTAATGAATGAATAAATGAACAATACTAATTACAACTACCTTCAATGAGTTACTCTTGTTTCTGATGGATGATGAACAAATTTGTACTAGAGGAGGACGTCGGACATCAGTCAAGCATTACACTTTCATGGAAACGAAGGGTATTTGTTCAGGACCTGAGGATTAGAGCGAGTAGCCACGTAACCTCAGGGGTGAAGAATTCATCAACGACGCCAGATTGTATAAGATCTTTTATCCTCTTTTAATACACTCAAAATTTGTTATGGTAGTATATGTAGATCATAATATATTGAATAATTTTAATAGAACCAATGAATAATAATAATAATAATAATAATAATAATAATAATAATAATAATAATAATAATAATAATAATAATAAAGAAAACAAAAACTCAGGGATGACGAAAAGATTATTGTATAAAACAACTTTAATATGAAAAAGGTTTAACGACAGAAGTTAGGGATCATGAATAGGTCCCTATTTAAGAAATAAATGCTGTGTATTAACTGGTTCAAAACAAGAATAAAATAAGAAATCAACAACAGCTAAAATGCTGCATGAACTATGAAATAGTTCATGCAATAGGAATAGATGTGACACCGAGCAAACGTGTGGTGTCGTGTTTATGAAATACACTCAACTATTTATTCTACTTATCTTTTATATCTAGATCTTGAGTCCAAATGAACACTTCGGGTATTTTTCAGGTATGGTCTATAATAATTCCTTTCTGTAGAATTTCATATGTAGAATAGATTCTTTAACCCTCTTCCTGTTCCAGGTATGATGAAGTCTAAAGTAGATGTAGTTTTCCAAGTTGACGATACTGTATCTAATCCAAGATTAATTAAGATTTGCTCGGAGATTAGTTTCCCAGTTGGGTATTAGTTTTCAATCCGAGAATCAGTTCAATTTCAATGTAGTTCTTAATCAAAAGTTAGTTTAAGGCTCAAAACTTGTTCTTGACACAGACTGCTTTTTCTTCTTGGGTAGCAGCCCACGATTAGTTCAATCCAAAGTTAGTTCTTACAGTTGTTTTCCAACCCAGCGATAGTTTCTAAATCCAATGACTTGTTTGACCAAAGAACTAGTTCCCATTAACATAAACTTTAAGTTACAGATAATTTTTAATCTAAATTAATCAATTTTGTTTTTATTTAAATTAGGTTTTGACATACCCTATTGTTTTAATTATATAAAATCCACGAGGGGAAACAATTCTCATCTTTGATCTTCAATTGTTTGATCTTCTTATTGGAGAATTAATGAACTTCTGCAAAATATATCGCAAGTGCATAAGTAATTTCCTAATATTCTTTCCATTCTTTTAATAATAATTTACACATTTTATGATTACATTACATTAGTTATATGAATTATTCCATAAATAATATTAATCAATTTATATTTCCTACAGATTTAACACACCTGCGACAATAGAGATGTAATCTAACTGAGTGAGTATCAATCAACGTCTGTATAGATTCCACGTCCAAGAATGATATTTTTACAATTGGAGATACAACATAAAATCTCTCTAAACTCTTTTTATTATAATTTAAATTTACTGAATTAAATAACTAAATTTATGAAAATATATGGAAATTTATTAATAATTCAACAGTTCTTCTGCAATTTAATATCACCGGTTAGTAACATTCTAATTTCACAAAAGTTGAAAATAATTAAACAATAAATAAATAAATAATGAAAATCATGATCATAAAATTTATAATATACAAAAATCATAACAGTCCAGAATTATTCTTCAGATTACATTTTAATACTAGAAGACCTTCATATATACGTATATATATATATTATATATATATATAATATATATATATAATATATATATATATAGTATCTATATATATATATTATATATATATATATATATATATTAAAAGAAATGGATAAATAAACCAATGGAGGTGTTCATTGCGAAAATTAGAAAATTGGAAAAAATCGCAAAAATTTGTTCATATATTATCTTGAAAAGGGCATTTATTAATGGTATGCCTGAAGAAATCGCCAAAGATCTGAGAACTATGGACAATATAGAAGATAGAAATTTAGAGGAAATAATTTTAAAAGCTAAAGCATTGGTTGTCTCAATCGAGGGGATTGAGACGAAGAATTTTGGAGGAGGAGCGGTAAAGAGGGAGGAGAAGAATTTAAGATCTGTTGCATCACCGATATTGGCGCAGAAGGTTGTTGGCATAGTGGAGTAATATCTTTAATCTATGTGCTGAGCTACTTTTTTTTATTTATTTTTTTTTATGCCAGCATGCCATTCAGTGATGGAAATTTTATTAATCCATTAATTGCCTGACAGGAAATATTTTAAATATAGGCAAATAAAACTGGTTTATATAAGAATAAAGGTACTTGTGTATTGTGGCATTAAACGAATATCCAACAGCGAGCGATGCTATCAATAATCATAATAGTGTGTGTATGAAATTTTCCATTGGGAGTCGGGAGTCCGGAGTTCAGTTTTAAAATATCGACTATTGGAGTCGGGAGGAGTCGGTTGTTTTTAATATCGACTCTGGAGTCGGAGTCGGGGTCGATTTATTTTTTTTTTGACTCCCCATCCCTGAATATATATATATATATATATATTATATATATATATATATATTATATATATTATATATATATATATAATCATTATATATATATATATATATATATATATATATATAATATATATACAAAGGTGGCGCACCGTTTAATGAGTAAAAGTTAACGCTGTTATCTTAATCGTTAACAAAAAAAATTAAACGGCGTTAATCATTAAAACGTTTATCGGTAAAGAATGTAACGGAAGTTAAATGTTAATCATTAACGTTACTGTCTTCAAAATATGTACGAATAGTAATACTAATTGTTAATTTTATTTTAATATACATTGCGAGATAGTTCAAATTATTCTTAAATGAAGAAGGATCTAAAAATATTTCTTATATATTTGTATCAATATATATATATATATTATATGGATAAAAATTTATAGATTTAATTTCAGGTTATATATAGTATATATATATATTATATATGAAATAGAAATATATAATAGATAATAAATTTAATTTATACATTGCTAATATATATATATATATATATATATATATATATATATAATATAATTTATAAAGGCAAATATTTCTCCATAAGATTATTAAAATATTTTTCTTATAATTGTTTGGTTATATTTATATATATATATATATATATATATATATATATATATATATATATATATATATATATATATATATATATATATATATATATATTATAAATATATATATATATTTCATAATACTAATTTTAAAGGCAAATATTTATATATATATTATAATATATATATATATATATATATATATATATATATCAGCGTTTACATTAGACGAAAGCCATATCTTAAAAAGTACGATAGCTACAGTAAAATGAAATGCATTTTTGGAATCCTGGTTAAATTTTAGTTAGGAAAATGACAAAATTAATTAAAATAAGCCAAGAAAAGAAAAATAATTATTTACGTAGTGTACGATAAATTGATATTTATTATAAATCCGGAGACAGGAGCACACACCAATACAATTGAAGGAGAATGGTCAAAGGTAAGAATGAAAAACCCTTTTTTAACCTAACCTAACTCTAACCTAACCTAACCTAACGTAAGTAACCTAACCTAACCTAACCTAAACCTAACCTAACCTAACCCAACCAAAATACGTAAGGTAGCCTAACCTCTATATTATATTATATATATATTTTTATATATAAATTATATAAATATATTATATATATATATATATATATATATATATATATATATATATATATATATATATATATATATATATATATATATATATATATATATATATATATATATATATATATATTAGTGATGGGACGATTAATCGGAATCGGCATCGGAATCGGAGGAATCGGCTGTTTTTCAGGAATCGGAATCGGCAAAATTGTACCGATTCTTTGACCGATTCTTTGGTATACAATCTGAAAATGACAATATTTCGAAGTCTGCCGTATTGATTTTTAATTTCAGTTCTTCCTTAATTCTATTTAGTTAAAGAAAACTGGATTGAGCAGCGCATCTTTACGTAGAGCCAAAGATATCATGTTAGGATTTTCAGACAGTCATGGTGAGGCAGATATTTGGCAATGTTTCGTTAGTCATGTTATGTAATATGTTTTGATAATTATATACTCGTAAGTGAGCATTGAAATATTTGCCTTGTAGGCTTGCAATAATTGGAGCTATTGAATATAAATGCTATCCTTCGCGTTTCACTTTTTCACGTATCTCACACAACATCTAATATAAGTGATTGTCTTCAAAATGTTATGAAAGAATTCAATATTCCTGCTAATAAAATTCATGTTATAGTAAGGGATAACGCACCTAATATGGCTTCCAGAAATTACCTTGCTTTTTACACTCTTTGACACTAGTTCTCAATGATGCTATATTTGAACAAAGAGACGTGAAAAAAAAATATATCCATATGCAGACAAATCGTAGGTCATTTTAATCACTCGCCTCAAGCTATTGCCAAGTGTGAAGAATATTAAACTAGATTTAATTTACCACAGCACAGATTTATTCAGGATGTACAAACCAGATGTAATAGCCAGTATCATATGCTTTCAAAAATTTTTGAACAAAAGACGGCTCTCATTTCATATTGCAGTGATCATTCAAAACCTACATGCTAGAAACAACAGAAAAATTTCTTGGAAAAATTGCTTGAAAATACTTTAAAATTTGTTGATTGTACAAATTTATTGAGCCACAAGGAATCAATGGCATCAGCAATAATCCCAAAAATGAAAGTGATTTGCAGTTTTTTTGAAAAGAGTCAGAAAAAAGGACTATTTGAGGGACTTGGGTCTACAGTATCAGCCTGGAAAAATTCAGTAAAAAATAGATTCAGCATTTACTTTACTGATAAGAAACTTGTGCTTGCTACCTATGTTGATCCACGCTTTAAAACTACATTCCTTGAGGATGAATATAACAATTAAAAAGTGGAAGATATTCTTAAGCAATGGATGTACGAAGATATATGTTGAATAAAGGAAAGGAAAAACAGTTTCCACTACTTTCAACCAATCTTCGATTTCTCATTTATCAACAATAGTTGCGAAAAAAGATGATACTGAAGAATAATAGTTTTAACTAGTTTTGAAAGCTGTTTTTCGGATTTAAAGAGAAAAAGACTTTAAAAACAGCCAAAGAAACTCATTCCTTAGGAGAAAAGACACATATATTGAAAAAATTGACGATGTTATAAAAGTAAAAATCAGCCAATATAAAAATATACTATTAAAATTCAGAAAGCCCTTACAATGGTGGTCATCGAATAAAGGTAACTTTCAGCATTTGGGTGTCATATAAAAATATTTAAGCTCGCCCCCCTTTTCTGTGGGAAGTGAAAACTCTTTCAGAATTGGGACGATCAGATTTATTCCCTAAAAAATCGGAAATGCAACTCCAGACAACGGGAGAAATCGTTAATGTTTTTTGCAACTACAATTTAAGAGTCATGCTTTGACTAAATATATTTGTGATAATTTTTCTTTTAGTTGTTAAATTCAGTAAATAACTATTATTTTTCAGTAAATAAATCAATCACAGTAATAAAATAATAATTTTTTCTTTAGCAAAGATAAAATATACAGAGAATTCTATAACATTAATTTATAAGTTTTAAAAATACTAAATTTAGTTGATATAGCAAAATAGCTATATATATATTATAATATATATAATATATAAATATTTATCTATATATCTATATAATATAAATATAAAATGATAATGATACATTTTAGAAAAAAAATATAATATAGGACTAGTAATATATATTATGAACCGACCGGGGCCCGGCCCCGGCCCCCGCCAACCCGCAACCCCCGGCCCCGGCCAAAAATCAGGAAAAACGGGGTTTTCTACCGGGGTTAACCGTAAATTTACACTAAATAATAGAGGGATAAATCAAACAAAATAAAAAAAATATTTTTATTTCATTTCTCCCTTGTTATAAATGATTGAAAATATACACAACATAACCTAATATAATCATATTCTCCCTTGGTATATAATATGATTGCAAAATCATATAGAGGTCACTTTGTATTCTTCGCGTAAAATATTTGAAATAAAATATTTTTGAAATTTGATGTTAGCAATTCGGGGGAAAATGTTTGATCTGCTATATTAATGTATTTGTTTTATTTAACAAAGTAAATACTCGTCTCCAAGAAAATCAATTATTTTAAGAAAATCTCTTTCAACTATTTAGTCAAATCAATTTAAATATATGAAAAATGTATATATATATATATATATATATATATATATATATATTATATATATATATATATAATATATATATATATATATATATATTATATAATATATAATATATATATATATATATATATATATATATATATATATATAAATATATATATATATATATATATATATATATATATATATACACACTAATATATATATAATATATATATATATATATATATATATGATATATCTATTATTATAATATATATATATATATATAATATAATATATATATATATATATATATATAATATATATATTTATATATATAAATATATATATATTATTATATATTAATATATATTATATATATAATATACTTTAAGAGAGGGCCCTTGGATTCTCTTTTAGTATTATGCTTTACTGTCAATTCATTTTATTAGCTAAATGTACACAATTAAAAACATTGTTAAAGCACACTTTTTTTTAGTGAAATAAATTTTAAAAAGGAAAGCTAATTTATCGTCCCGACACGGGAGACCTCTTCAGGCTAAGGGACTGGGATATCTTTTATTGATCTCATCCATTCAAGTGTGCTTTCAGTTTGGTCTGCTTTTTCTTCATGTGTTGGTTGAAAATATTTTGGATGTTTTCCAGATATTCATTTTGTAAAATATATCCCTTAAACTTCACCGGGATCTTTATTGTAGTTGTTAACTATTATATAATGCAAAAGTGATTCCATGTTTTGCGATGGTTCGTGTGATTAATATTTCTGATCATCTTTATAATTGTTGGATATTTGAATAAGTGGCCGTATTACGCCTATGACTTTTTAAAGCTGAATTTATGCTGTCCTTTTGCAGGTCATCTTATGTTGATTTTTCCTTCTTTGCAAATCTATGGTTTCACCTAAATATGTTATTGCAAGTATTGCAGGGATGTGATATATACAGTTTGGGGGAGATTTTCTTTTTCGTTTTGGGGGTTGGAGAATGTTTTTTAAGGTGATTTTTTATGGAATGAGAGTAACTATTTTTTTGTAATATTTGTTTTAAACGAATATAATGGTAATTGAGAATTGGTAAAAGGAGGTGTTGCTATTTTTCGGGGAAAAGGTGCTATAGTACCTCTTTTTTGCTTTGTTACATGCTTTTGTGATGAAAAGCTCAGGATAGTAAAGTGATTTGCAAGTATTGTGGATGTATTTTTAGCTTCTTGTGCCTAGAAGAGGGGGAAGAGCATATTAAATGCTCTAAGTATTTGAGATGAAACAACGGCCAATTTTGTGTTTTGAGAATGATTTAGATAGCCAACGTATATAGTTTTTGGGCGAATGTGGTTTCTATATATAGTAAAAATTGCAAGTAATTGTTATTCCATGTGATTACGGTATCGAGGAAGGGGATAGAGTTGTTGGAAGTCATTTTTATCGTATACTGAACTGAAGAATGAATAGAGTTAATATAAGTTTAGGACATCATTGGGGTTGGTGTTGTGAGGGAGGGAGACAAAAATGACATCTACATTATCAAATCCATAAACTATTGTTTAATAAAGGGTGAGGTAAAATATGAAAAATTCTGGTAGTTCCATATATATGTTACTGAGTATGGGAGACAAGTGGGGATCCCATACTCAGGCAGAAAGTTTGTTTGTAATCTTTGCCATAAAAATGAAAGAAGGTTATGTTGTAATGAGAGATTAATGAGCTGTTTTAATATATGAAACGGGAAGGCCAATCTCTGTTTAAAACATAACTTCTTTCATTTTAATGGCAAAATATTATCTAACAAACTCTGCCTGAGTATGATCCCCACTGTCTCCCTACTCAGTAACTATATATTGGAACTACCAGAATTTATCATATTTTCACACCTTTATTAAACAAAGTGTATGGATTAGATTATGGTAGATGACATTTTTGTCCCCCTCCCTCACAACACCAAACCTAATGATGTCCTAAACTAAATTAACTCTATTCATCCTTCAGTTCAGTATACGTTAGAAATTCCAACAACTCTATCCCCCTTCCTCGATACCTTAATCACATGGAATAACAATTCACTTGCAATTTTACTATATATATATGAAAACCAAACATTCGCACAAATCTATATACATTAGCTATCTAATCATTCCCCAAACACAAAAATAGCTGTTCTGTCATCTCTATTTCTCTGGTGCCTTTCGTATATGCTCTCCCTCTTCTAGCACGAAGAACTAAATAACCTCCACAATTCCTTTCAAAATCACTTTAACTATCCCTGAAGTTTTCAATCAACAAAACCATTTAAACAAAGCAAAAAAGAGGTACTTTAGCACCTTTCCCCGGAAAATAGGCAACACTCCTTTTACCAATTCTCAATTACCATTATATTCGTTAAAACAAATAATACCAAAAAATATTACCCTCATTCATCAAAATAACATCACCACCTAAAAAACCTTCTCCAACCCCAACACGAAAAGAAAAATCTCCCCAAAGCTGTAAATATCACATCCCCTGCAATACTTGCAATAAAACTTATATAGGTGACACCATAGATTTGCAAAAGAAGAAAAAATCAACATACAGATGACCTGCACAAGGACAGCATAAATTCAGCTTTAACAAGTCATAGGCTTAACACAGGCCACTCTATCAATATCAACAATATAAAGATGATCAGAAATATCAACCACACGAACCATCGCAAAATCATATAATCAAAAAATATAACCCTCATTCCATCAAATAACATCCCCTTAAAAAACATTCTCAAACCCCCAACACGAAAAGAAAATCTCCCCCAAAGCCTGTAATATACATCCCTTGCAAACTGCAATAAAACATATATAGGTGAAACAATAGATTTGCAAAGAAGTAAAAATCAACATACAGATGACCTGCACAAGGACAGCATAATTTCAGCTTTAACAAGTCATAGGCGTAACACAGGCCACTCTATCAATATCAACAATATAAAGATGATCAGCAATATCAATCACACGAACCATCGCAAAATCATGAAATCCTGTTGCATTTATAATAGAAACAACTACAATAATTTCTCAGTTAAATAAAATTTGTTTTATATAAAATTAATATCTGAAAACATCAAAAATATTTCAACAACACCATGAAAAAAATAGCAGACCAACTGAAACACACATGAACTGATGAAGATCAAGAAAGAAATCCAATCCCTTAGCCTGAAGAGGTCCCGCGTGTCGGGGACGAAAATTAGCTTTCCTTTTAAATTATTTCATTAAAAAAAAAAAAGTGTCTTTAACAATGTTTTAATTTGTGACATTTAGTTAGAAACTGATATGAAATTAAGTATCTAAAGTTATGAACCAAGGGCTTTCTCTCTAAAGTAAATATATCACTACGAAAAGTAGTTCTAAATATATATATATATATATATATCTTATATATATAATATATATTATATATATTATATATATATATATAATATTATATATTTAGAATATATATAATATATATATATATATATATAATATATATATATTAGAATATTATAATAATATTATATATATATTAATATAACTCATTCTTCTAGAAATTCAGTTATGTTCTAAAAAGTTCTTTCGAAATATTTATTTAAAATTGAATTACATAACTTCACTAATTTTAATTTAAATTATAATCTAATTTAAATTATATTTAATTTTCATCATAAGTTTTAAGACTTTCCAGTTGTTTATTGACTTACATTTCTAATTTTAAGTTTCTAACCCCATGCACACCGGCCTTATTGGCCAACCGGCTAATTAGAGCAGCCCCGCCCCTGGAACCCGGCCCCGGCATAAAATTTCCGCCTCCGGTCGGTTCCACAATATATATATATATATATATATATATACTATATATAATATATATATATTATATATAGGGTCATATATATATATATATATAATAATATATATATAATATATATATATATATAATATATAATATATAATATATATATAAATATATATTAATAATTTATATTATATAATATATATATATTATTAATTACTTTAACTAGTTATATATAATATACTATATTATATATATAATATATATATATATATATATTATATATATAATATATATATATATATATAATATATATACATTATATACTATATATATATAATATATACCTATAGTATATATATATATATATATTATATATATATTAATATATTAATATATAATTAATAATATATAATATATATTTATTATATAATAATAATATATAATGATACCAATCTAGCATCGGAATACTATGAGAAAATCAGGTAACAGCGAATTGTTCAGGAGAACAGATTACTGCGATGCGAATAAATGGGAGATCCAGGCTTTATCGACTTGGGTAGTAAAATTTTGGCAGGAATCATGGCATCACTCGGCTGCGCAAAATTTCATCGTAACTATCATACTACCATATATCATATAATTATACTTAACGGTAATATATATATATATATATATATTATCGAGCGGTAAGTTATATATATATAATATAATAAATTATATATAATATATATAATATATATATATATATATATATAATATATAATTATATAATATACTATACGGTATATATATGAGGAGGTTCATTTTCCTCATTCCAGTTATATAACTGTTAAACAGTCTGTTTGGTCCACAAGCGGCCCATATAAATTGTTAAAAGTCTGTTTGGCCACAAGCGGCCTAGGAACTTATTGAATAAATTGTTAAAAATTGCCACAAGCGGCTTTCAGAAGTGAAGATCAATATCGCTCTGTTTACACACCCTTATAAAGTCTTGTTTCTTTTACAAATTGTTGCAATCCAAACGTTGTAACGTAACACCAGTTTCATAACCTTAATATAATTTTTGTAATTAGTAGCATTTTGGATAACCGTGCTTTCAGTTATAACTGGCACTTCCACTTTTGCATTTTTTGTTTGTAAATTACCTTTTTCAACTTTCTGGTGTTTGAAATGTTCACTTATTGCAATTTTTACTTGCACTAGACCAACCTTTTTTTTTACCCCGCCCTGCATGAGCCTGGATATATGTTATATAACATATATTGGGTGGCACATGTGGGTGGTCGCAGTCAGGTTTCATAATTTATGTCATGTCTTGGAACAACCTACTACGACCGGGACAGAAAGGAAGAAAGTAGGTAATAGTGAATCTAAAATAGAAAGAAACAGATAAGTATTTTAATTGGAATGTCCTTCCTCGGCCCGAGTTCCTTTTTCCATTCCAACTTATCAAATTTCTTGCCTCCCTATTTCCCAATTAAGTATACGTATGGAAAAAAAAAAATCAACCATAATGTAACTGAGGTCCAATTCGGATCATTCTTCATATGTTTTTGAAATTTTAACAAATTTCCTACTTTTTGAATTCGCCTGACTGTTCCCTGACCATTTTTTTTTCCCACTTTCCCTGACTTTTCAGAAAGTGTGAACCCTGAATATTATATTATATATATATATATATATATATATATATTATATTACTATATATATATATAGTATAATATATATATATATATATATAATATATATATATATATATAATATATATATAGTATATATATATATATATATTAGGGATGGGCCGGATAGTGAATTAGCCGGATAGCCG
>JABUQX010044967.1:52500-55769 GCA_015478945.1 Trachelipus rathkii | reverse complement strand
GAGTGTAGGTTTTTTTTTTTTTTTAATTATTAATTTTATTTATTTATTTATTAATTTATTTATTTATTTATTAATTTAGTAATTTATTTAATTTATTTAATTTTATTAACAATTTTTTTTTTTTTATTTTATTTATTTATTTTTTATTTTTTATTAATTCGTTCTATTGTACCCTGCGGGTACAATAGAACGACCTTTCGCGGTCAAAATGACCGTTACTTCCGGTTTTACTTCCGGCCTCCAATATTCTTACTCTACTACTAACGTCAATTTATATGCTATAGTGATATCTGAGTAACTCTGGCTCTAAGACTCCGAACCCGAATCCGACTCCAACTCCGTCTCCGACTCTGGCTCCTCTACCCAGCCTTCAAGTTTCAGTCTTCTGCGATTATTTAAACCCTTCTAGGGACCAAAAAAAAACCTTTGGGGGGGCTAAGCCCCTTTTTGGGGGTAAAACCCTTGAGTTCAGGCTCAAAACCTCTGAAGTCGGTCTTCCAGACCTTAAATTCGGTCTCACCGACCTTAAAAACCCTAACCTTGACACGTCAAGCTTGAAAAACCAAATGTTGCAAAATGTTGCTTGCAACATTTGCAACCATTGCATTGGCAACATGCCTTGCAACATTTTGGCCTTTAGTGTCCACCCTTACTCTTATATATTTTAATAATTATATATAAAATACTATATATATTAATTATATATTATATATATATATATATATATATATATTATTATTATTTATATATATTTATATATATAATATAGTATATATTAATATTATTATGTATAATATATATTATATATATATATATATATATATATTATAATATTATTATTTATATATATATATATATATATATATATATATAATATTTTATAATATATTATATATATATATATATTATTATATAATATATTATATTATATTATATATATATATATATATATTATATATATATATTATAATATAATAATTATTATATATATATATTATATATATATATATTATTAATATATATATAATCAGCACCATCCCCAGGTATATGACTTTCGCCCTGCCAGTTGAACCAGCATCTTATTTCTGCTGGGCTTAGAACTCTTGATCACTTGAGCACTCTTAGAAACTATTTCTCAGGCGCGATGTTTCAATGTAGTCCGTAAGTTAAACACTCTCAGGTAAACTCACCTGTTTCAGATATATTATCATTTTTTTTTTTTCATTTGATCTTGTTAAATCGTTTCTCCTCCCAGAGCTCTCCAGATGTCGAAGATTTCAGGCGCATAAGTTTCCATGCTGGGTTTATACAAGGCAAAAAAGTAAAACAAAAGATGTCGCCCTAGGAACTGTGTTGAAGAAAGTTTCATACGTCCCGACTGAGTAGAAAATCTTCTTGATAACAACAGGTATTTTACTATATTAATATATAAGTATTATTTTAAAATACATAAAATGAATAAGAATATAATATATATATTTTAATATAGTACTATACTATTATGTATAAATAATATGAATATATATATATATATAATTATATATATAAATAATATATATATTATTAATATGTTTATATTAACATAAATAAAGATTTTAAAATAAACACAAAATAGCATTATATGTATATATATTTATATATTAAATATATATATATATATATATATATATATATTATATAATATCCTGCTTGTAAACAAAAAATCATTCAGCAGATGATCATACAATTTATGTAAGAGGGTGATTATTTTCAACGTTATATCTGATCGAATAAATACAACCAATAGGTTGGTAAAACTTAATGAAAGATTTTTTAAAACATCAGGAAATAATTAATTTTATTTTTTTTATTATACTCCTTTATCTTTTACTTTATCTGAAATGACAGAACATTAAAACTGAGATACGAAACTAATTTCATATTCATTTGAAATACTGGAGATTTCTTTAATTGACATTCAGAGAGTTTCTTAAATTAATTTTACACTTCCATTACGAATAATATATATATTATATATAATATAATATATATAAAATATATATAATATATATATATATATATAGTATATATATATATATTATAAATATATATATATATATATTAATATATATAAAAATATAGTATATATAGTTCTAGGTAGCTCAATAGGCTAAAGCTAGTCGTTCTCCTTAAGATCATAATTTCCTCTCGCTATGAGTTTGAATCCTCGTTCGGCTACGTGAACGGACACAAAAAACACAGAGGAGATTTCTGGGCCAATCTAAAGGAGGTTACCCGCATCAATATCTCAAAACTACAAGATAGGTACAAGGAAAACTTGACTAAATAATGAATCAGGCGTTATAAATTTGTACCTCGGAATGATAACAATAAAATAAAATTTAAATTTTTTTTTATATCTCCAAAACTACGATAGGTAAAAGAAAACTAATAACATATATGGAATCAGCGTGGAAATTGATGAGAAAAAAAAGGAATTACCATACATATTTGGAATCCAGCATGATGAATTTTTAGGGGGCTCGAGCGCGACGGGGTGGGACAGAGGGGGGACGAATCCCCCCGTCGTCCCCCGGGAGCCGGAGATACCCCGCTCTTTGCATCTTTAGCAGTTACCCTGAGTATTCTTTTAGGCTTTAAAAAAAAAAAAAAATCCATTTTTTTCCATACAAATTTCATACGCTGATTCTAAATATGTTATTAGTTTTTTTGTACCTATCTTAGTTTTGGAGATATAAAAAAATTTTTAAAAAATGTAATTTTTTTTCATTTACCATACAAATTTCATACGCTTATTCCATTTATGTTATCAGTTTTCTTGTCCCTATCTTAGTTTTCGAGATATGATGGGGTAACTCTTTAGTTTTCACCGATTTCTCGTAATATTTAAATACAGTTTACGGCATAGTAAATTACATACATCTCAATACCCATGCATCACTAAAGACATAGCGAACACATACAACAGAGCAATCTGTTATAACATATAAAATCTCTCTTCTCTCTCTCTCTCTCTCTCTCTCTCTTCTCTCTCCTCTCTCTCTCTCCTCTCTCTCTCTCTCTCACACACACACTCAACACATGTTCTATCATAGAAGGGTCCGGTCATTGATGCGAACCACGTTCACGGTGGCTAGAATTTCCAAATGCGTTGAGCCGAAGCAGGGCTTGCTATCAAGCCTAGATAATCTTTGTCATTCTAATCCCACTTGAAAAAGGGAAATACATCTAACTCAAATTTCCCCTGACCAAGATTATCTACTGCGTAG
>JABUQX010044967.1:12500-45000 GCA_015478945.1 Trachelipus rathkii | reverse complement strand
TAGCCAAAAAAATTAGATTGTTCTCATTAAAACTAACAAGCAATTAGTGGTGGTTGAAAAGCATGACAAAAACGTGTCTGCCTCTCCGTGCACTCATTAACATAAAGTAAAGGCATCGTCATACAAGGCATCTCCTCAAATGGCAGATGAGAATTAACTCTTTCGGAACGAAGAAAAGAAAACAAGATTAAAAAAATCGAGAAAAGGAAAAAGCTTCTAAAAAAACTCTTTCACAGAAAGGTTAGTCTTGCTTATCATCAAAGTTTCTCTAACACTTTTTTTAATAACAAAAAAGAAAACCGGCATAATATAAAAATAGAAAGATTCTTTAAAGCAGGAAAACAATTAGTGATCTGCTGCATATTATACTTCCTCTTTACATTTTATATACTAATTTATTATATTTTTTCATTTAGATCCCTCTCTCCCTTATATATATATATATAGTATGTATATAGTATATTAATATTATATAACTAATAATATAATATATATATATGAAGTATATATAGATATTTATATAATATATGCAAGGTATACGTATATAGTATATTTGATATACAAGTGGCGTATCCAACGGGGGGGGCAGCCAGGGGCCAATGGCCCCCCGAACAGTTTTGTAGACAATAAGCCTTTTAAGTATTCATATCCGTTATAACCTAAACTCTAAGGTATAATACTTATGTCTTTATATTATATATAATGTATATATTATAAGTATATATATATAATAGTATAGTATATAATATAATACTATATATATATATATATATATATATATACTGTTTATATATATATATATATATATATATATATTATATATATATATATTATATGTTTCTTCTAGATATATATATAGAACCGAATTTTGTCTGGCCCTCCCGAAAAAATCCTGGGTTACCCTGTATTATAGATATATTATATATCTAATATATATATATATAAGTATATATTATATTATATATATATCATATATATATATAATACTATATATATTATATAATATCTATATATACTTAAGTAAATATTATATAGTATAATATATGGGCTCCTGAAATCTATGAACGTTAGGAATTCGGGTGGCCCGGATCGCATTCCTCTCCGAGTTTTGAGGAAGTGTGCTTCCGTGCTGACCCCGCCCCTCGTTCAACTATATTCTCTATGCCTCAATACTAGCACTTTCCCCAGTGTTGGAAGCAGTCATATGTCCAACCTGTTCCGAATAAAGGTAGTCGCTCTGGTCCTTCTAACTATCCCTTTATAGCTCTCACTTGAATTTTATGAAAGATCTTTGAAATACCCCTTTTCAACGCTCTCAATTTTTAGACCATCTGGAATCTCATTCCTTATTCGAACACTCGCCAGTATCTGCTTCGCGCGTCAGGTCTACCTGGCGAATATACTTTCCTAAATCTAAGCGATTTTATTGGTTTTTCCGACCTTTGGAACTACAGGGAGACTTGTGTGGTGGCGCTTGACATTTCCAAAGCATTTGACCGGGTGCGGCGCGCATCACTACTCTCCAAGCTCCACTTCTTTTGGCTTCCTCCTTCTCTTTGCTTACTTATGTCTAGCTTTTTTCAAGTCGCTCAATATCGGCTGTTGCTGGTGGTGAACTTCGTTCATTCCCCTGTTATAGTGGTGTTCCTGCTCATGGTTCTGTCTGTATTGCTACTTTATTCCTCTTTCATTTAATGATTGCTTCTACCTGCACATCAAACTCTATCCACCTCATATGCCGATGACTCGACCTTTTATTCTCATCTCATTTCAAAATCTGCTCCCTCTTTTATTTTCTGGAATTGCCTTCCGTCTTAACCTTTCCGATTCTATTCTCGCTGAGCTGGATAGAATTTCCTGGTGGGGTCGTACCATTAACCCTGTGAAATTAATTCTTTCAAACTCAACTTCTACAAACTCCCTCTCTAAACACCTTCTAAACTTTCCTATCTCTTTTCGACGGTTCTCTCGTCTCCCCTGTTGACAATATAAACATCCTTGGCCTTAACATAAGCAAAAATATGTCTTGGAAACTTCACATCACAGCGGTTGCTAGGACGGCCTCAAAAAACTGAGTTTTCTGTTTAGCTGCGAGAGCTTTTTTCCTTTCTCAGTTCATCCAAGCCTATACAAGGTTCATCCGTCCTTGTATGGAGTACTGCTCTCATTTCTTGGGGGAGGGGGGACTTTGGCTTTATCAGACTTTTCGATAGGGTGGAGTCAAAAGCCAAAAAGGCTATGACGTTCGTACTTTCCATCCTTCCGCCTCCCCGCTCACTGACCTCTATCTTGAGGCGGTGATGTTTGGTGCTTTTTATCCTCGTTTCTAAGGTACCGTGCGCGGCAAATTGCTTTGAGGGTAACCTTTACCAGCTCGCTACCACCATCCATTACTACTCCCTCGTATGCACATAGGTACCTGTCTGTACTTGTCCAGGCCGCATGAGCTTTTGTGTTTGACTACTTATGATAACTCCAGATTGGAGATTCGCCTGCAGAGTGCTCACTACCATTCCCGCCCACACAACGGGAAGCTCTGCTTTGTGAGACCATCCACTTGTGCATATCCAGTTACCGCACCGCTGTTCCTCCATGCAAGACTAGAGAGTGCTATAATAAACCCTGAATCTTAAAGACATTCGTAGACAGTCTGATCGACGCACATCTGCATGACACAACTTTGTGCATGTCTAATGCAGCGGATACTACAATTGCTCTGCCGTGAGTAGTGGGTGCACAAAACTTGATATCTACAAACTATTAGTATTTATTTATTATATTGGGGTGAGAATAAAAAATGTTATTTAAGGAGTTATATCAATATGATTATACTGCATTTGCATTATATTATGAGTATTAGTATAGTTATATAATAATTATATACTATTTTAAAGATATAGTCACTATATTATATTATTAATTAGAAAATTGATATGGTAAATCCAATAATATAAACTACGAGATTAGGGCCCAGATAATTATATTTACTGAGGAGCCAATGTGAGTCACAAGCAGGGTATATGGGACATTTTATCTGGGTTAGTATTGCATATATTTATATATATTATATATTATATATAGAGATATATGTAACTATATCTATATAGTATTTATACAGTATTATACGCTATACTTGGTATTGTAGTAGATATATTATATATAGTATATATTAATTAACTTATCTATCATACCTACTTCCTTACTTGGGTCATTGATACTTCTACCCAGTTACACATGAGGTTATATTCTTTGTTTTGAGTATGCGATTATCTACCTTATCCGCTTGACTACGAGTGATTCTTCATCATCATTACCTACTGATTGAATACATAGATACACATTTAAACATTCCGTCGATAAAATTTTCGATACCGTGCATCCGCAATTCACGATTTGAAACATTCTCAAGATCCCGCAAATAATTGTGATTGCGGATAGTTTCTGTATTTAAAATCTGGTCATATGATAACGATTATGGGACCGATCCGGGGCGGAATTTTTGGCGGGCCGGGGGCCGCGGGGCCGGGTGTCTTGCTATTAGCCGGGGCCGGCGCCGGCGTGTGCCGTGCGCAGGGGCGCGGATCCGGTCCGGGGCCCGGGGCTCCGAGGGGCCGGCCGGAGGGTAGGCTAATTTAAGACGATGGTACAGGCGAGAGAAGCGAGCGAGTCCTAAAAAGCTTTGATGGAAGTGAAGGAAATATAAAATATAGAACAATAGAGTCTCAAATGAGAGTTATAATGATAGTTAAAAACGATGTTTTATATATAACAACACCTGGCAAATGATATATGATATAATATATAATAGTCTATATTTATAATAAAAGGAGAGGTCTCTATAAGAGTCGAAAAGAAATGCTAATACCAAAGAGTTATTATAAAAGATGTATGACTCTTCCACATGAAGAACACAATGGTGCGATCTAAACCAAATTATATCCACTCTAATAACTACCACTAGGATGTATTATTATTAGAGGAACCTTATAGGATTAGAATATATAAAGATTAAATTACTTGTAATATATAATCTCGAAATAGAAATATCCTATATATACTTAAAGGTAATATAAACAGTGGAGATGTCAGAAGCTACTATATAAGGATATATATAAAGTTGAGCTCTGTCAACTAAATTGTATTTAAGGCACCATTTATACAATCATTACGTTATCTCTTATATTATGGAAGCTTCAGTCCAATCTGTGTATGGAACAGATCATGCAGAGTATAATGGTATTATGAATTCGTAACTAACAAATACTAAAATTATTAGTGTTGAACTTAACTTTGTCGTAGTGAGATAATAGAATTTTATAACATTATAGATTTCAAGATAAAAGCACACAGTTGATTTCATATGATTCTTAAGAGTATTAGTTTTTATGATATTCTTTTTTGTACTTGATCTTACTAAATAAAAACTCACTGCAATATTATAAATATTGATAGAAGCATCAATATATTAAAATATCTATTGTATTAAGTAGACATTTAATTTTTTTAATGAAATAAAATTTTAGAGAGAGCAAAGATAAGGGTGTTATCGTATTCCCACCGAACGATATTACTCCGTCTGTCGAATCCTTATTCATGTGCGATAAGGAATTTAAGAGATGTTACTTTGCTCCTGACATCATACAGTTCAGAGTTGTCTATTACAGTTAGTATCTGCTCTATTATCTTACAATAACAGGATATGTTTGAAAATTTTTGAAAAATATTGTTTTAGGTATGTACTATTTTTGATATAGAAATGCTATCTTAAAGTTCACATCGGGATGCTATAAACTGTGTTGTAAAAATCCACTATTATAAATGCAGATATTAAGTATACCATGATTTTTGAGACGATGAGTATCGTAGTGTATTGATTATTTCTGATCATCTTTAATATTGGTTGATATTGATAGAGGTGGCCTGTGTTACGACTATGAACTTGTTAAAGCTGAATTTTGCGTCCTTGTGAGATCATTGTTAATGCTTGATATTAATTATTCTTCTTTGCGAAATCTATGTGTTTCACCTATTAAATATGAATTTTAAATAGCAATTATTTCTGTGTAAATAATTAATGATGACATGTATCTAGGTCATTTGGGGAGACTATTCTTTTCGTTTTTGGGGTTTGAGAATGTTTTTAAGGTGATGTTATTGATGGAATGAGGGTAATCGATTTTTTGGTAAATTTGAATTCTTTTGAACCGACCGATATCATTGGGTTAAATGAGGAATTTGAGTGTTTTAACTAAGGCAGTAGGTTTGCTATTTTTCGATGTGGTAAATGGTGCTAGTAGTATCTTTTTGTTGCCTTATTGTTAATTTTTTGCTTTTGTTTGAGACCACCACTAATAGTAAGAAATGGGGTAACTACAAGTAATATAATGTGATTTTATATTATTTTCGATAAAAATTGTACTTTCTTGTGCTAGAAGAGGAGGGAGAGCATATCATTGTAAAAACAAGCAGGAGAAATCAGATGATGACACAACAAGCTAATTTATGTGTTTGGGTGAATGGAGGTTAGACTGACCAATGTATAGAATACAGTAAAAAATAATGAGACAGTAGGGCAATAGGATTCTATATATGATGTAAATTGGCAAAGTAATCTGTTATTTACCCCATTGTTTATTGCCAAAGAAGTTATGCGTATAAATAGAGAATTTGTAGGTAATTTTTCATTCAATTATTAAATACATCTCTTACTATCACTATTACAACATACACTTTTTTTCTGAACTTTCAAATATGTACAAACAAACTTTTGAGTGCAGCTACGAGTTATGTGAGATTCCAGGCCAGACCTGTCTCCCAAGTACTGCAGTAGGATAACTAACTATTGAACTAACTAGAATTTTTGAGCGATAATTTAGCTGCACACACACATTCTTTTTATTTAAACATATACGTTTTATGGATTTACCAAGATGAAGTATGACCATTTTTGTGACACTCCACTTCCCCTGCACAACAGCCAAACCCTAAGGTATTGATTCACTAAACTAATATTAACTCATATTCACTACCCTTCAGTTAAGTATGATTACATAAGAAATGTACCTTCCATAAAACTCTAATCCCTATCCTCGATTAACCTAACAGCTATGGAGAACATATAACAACTCACTTATGCAATTTATCTATATAAATATATAAGAAAAATAACCAATATATTTCGCACCAAATACTTCAATTAATAGCATTTGCTAATCGTATAATGCATTCTCATACATAAACATCAAAATTAGCCAGTTCTGTCTCACCATCTTACTATATCTCTTTGCCATTTTTAGATATATGCTTCATCCCCTCATTCTAGCCAAGCAAATCTAAATACAATCCACAAATTAACTTATCATATATTACACACTCTTACTATCCACTGAGCTTTTCAATCCAAATCGCATTTAGCAAAGCTAAAAAGAAGGTATTAATGGCACTTCTTTCCCGAAAAAATTGCACAGCTCCTTTTACTCAATTCCTCAAATTTTAGCCATTATATTCGTTAAATCAAATATTACCAAAAAATTATACCCTCGATCATCAAATAACATCACTTAAAAAATCAATTTCACAAACTCCCCGCAAAAGAAAAATAGAAAATCTCCCCCAAGATGCGTATATTATCACATCCCTGCATATACTATCTATGGCAATAATAAAATACATATATATGATAAAGATGGGATTTGGTTCTAAAAGAATGATAAAGAAAAGTCAACACATACAGATGACCTGCAACAAGGACGCAGCATATAATTCTAGACTATAACCTCAAGTTCCAAATAGCGCTAAAAACACTATATGGGCAACTCATCACTCAATATCTAAACAATTAATATGGTAAGATGCATCATTGGAATATCTAATTCACACTAACCATCGCACAATCATGGAATCCATTTTGCATTATTATATATTAGTATACTCTAACTACAACCACGTATGGCTCGAGCTATCCGCGGTGAAGTTATAGATATGAGATTTTATACATCAAAATGAATTATATGAAAACATCAAAATATTCTCAACAAACTAACCAATGAAGAAAATAGCCAGATCCAAACTGAAACACACTTGACTGATGAATGATCCAGAAAGAATCCTCGCCTTAGCCTGAAGAGCTCTCGCGTGTCGGGACGAAAATTTATAATAATAATATACAAATTTTATAGTCTATTAATAAAAAAAATGTCTTAAATCTAATGTTTCTTTAATTGTGTACATATTGAGTATAAACATGAGAGTGACCAGTAAACGACAGCATACAATAGAACACATAATAGAATCCAGGGCCTCCTGCTCTAAAGTATATATATATATAATATAGTAAAATAGTGAGTAATATAACTAGGATAGGGTGAATAAAACTATTGTATATACTAGAACGTATTATGTAATTTACGTAATATAGTATAATAAATTTTCTAATAATATATATAATATATTAAAATAGTATATTAATATATAATAATTAATTAATATATATATATTTTATATATCTATAAATAATATATATATAAGTATTTAAATATCATATATAATAATATATATATATAATATTATACTATAATAATATATATATAGAAATATTATATATATATATATGATGAGTAATAATATATATATATAATATCTATATAATATAAAACTATATATTAAAGTTAATATATATCAGTCAACTCACCTAGATAATACTTAGTATATAATATAATCACTCAATATTAGTTTAATTCAATTAATATCTAAATATGATTTTGGAAAAGGATTTCGGAAATATTAATTTTTTTTGAAGAATATTTACTTTAAATAATAATAATAATACATGTAATACTTGTTAACAATTAATTTATCTTCCTTCTTTCCAAATTCGTTTTGATATATAAAATTTCGAATATTTTATGTTAAAAAGACTCGGGAAAAATTCATAATTTGGGCCTTCAGTCTTAATTTGTACCAATAGTAGATACCAAAAAAAAATCAGATTTAATGATGATTAGGTAGTTTAGATATCTGCAATCAATTTATAGAACAAAGGAGTAATAGCGAATTCAAAATACGTTGTGTTTTGATTTTGTTGGTATTTAACCCTCTACCATTATTTAGTTAATTTACAGTTACCCCGGTTGAAGGAACCCCGGTTTTTCTGGATTTCTCGGCCGGGGCCGGGGCCAGGGCCGGTCGCTAAAAATGGCGGTTGCCGGGCCGGCGCCGGGGCCCGGGGACCTGGGCCGGGGCCCCGGTCGGTTCGTAATGACATCATATCACTGATCTAATATGAATATTAATTGTAAAAAATTTAAAATCGAAAAGTGTATAAGAAGAATCGCCATATTTCCCGCCCCCCATGAATAGGGCTATTTTTCAATCAACTGTAAAAGTTAACTGCTCGCGCTTCTTCATAAAGAAGCGGAGTGGAATTTTAGACAGTACATCTACCACTGGCGTAACACAACTCTCGTGAATTAGTATTGTCATATTTTTAAAACGTTTTTTCTTTCTCCTTCTCCTACTAAACTAATTAAGAACACTCGTTTAATATTATAAAGAAAAAGAAAAATAAACATATAATTGGTATTACTGAGCACAAATTTCAAAATCAAAAAAAATTAATATTTAAATTCGAATAAGCCACTGAATTTAGCCCTAATAAAAATTAGTTTATCATTTTGTTACCAATTTAACACTATATTGTTGCATACTTCAATTTTTCTGCACAGTTTCGCCCACTTCCTAAATGAAAGTTTTATAATTTAGAAATTTAATTATTTGACAATTTAAATTTGACAACTCAGTATACTTGACAATTGTTATTGGCGATATGACAAAGTTAATCATTTCGTGTAATATAAAATGTTGACGAATTAAAATTACGACTACCGAATCAGTAATAGTACTGTTAAGCGAGAGTACGGGAGTGATGTGTCATAATTAGGGTAGGTTTTGTAACACCTGTCTTCTCATCCTCTGTCACAGTTCTCTCTGATGCTACCAATTTGATTTTCAACCACTGATATGTATATCGGCCAATGATCTACATACGACAAATAATTATATATAATCTATATTTTCATTCTTTATTATAATAGCTAATATAATATTATATATTATATTATACCAATATAATAATATATAAATACATATATACTATTAATATAAAATATAAATTAATAATTATAATTATTACGTTTTAATATATATATATAATATTTAATATATAATATATATTATTATATTAATATATAGAAGAGAGAGAGAGAGAGAGAGAGAGAGAGAGAGAGAACGGATAAAGACTGATGCAACTAACAAAATGCATTGCTCCCTTCCCAAAGAGATATTACAAGGGGGATAATATATACGGATTTCACCTAAAGTGGCTCAATCTAAATTGCCGAAGATCGGAGGTTTTTTACATTTTTCACCTTCCCCATGCAAAGAGGAACGAAGAAAATGTGTCTACATTTAACTAAGCACTACGTTGACCATCATTTTATTTATTTATACCGATTGTAATATATATAATTATATACTATATATATATATATATATATGTATATTATATATAATATCTAATATTATTATTATATATATATTATATATATATATATATATCTATATATGTTTTGTTTAGGACACTGCTAGTTCAAGGTGAATCAAAGTATACTTAACAAATCTATCATATCCGAAAACGAAGCTGCAGGAATCTCAAACCAAACGTGGACCTATATATATATATAATAATATATATATATATATATATATAATATATATATATATAATAGATATTATTTTTATATATACATATTATAATTATAAATATATATATAATTTAAGCTATTAAAGTTATATAAAAAATATTTTTTAAAATATACTATATATTTTTTAAATATTATTTATATCTAAATGTTAAATTATATATTACTATATATATAGTAATCAGATATAAGAATTATATATAATGATATATCTATAATTATTAATTTATATGATATATATATATTATATCTATATATATAATTATATGATATATATATTAATATATAGTATAACAATATATATATTATACATATATATATATTATTTTTGTAAATTTATACTATAATTTATTCTTATGATAAAACCTATTATTTACTGAAAAATATATCTACTATATTTACTTAAATGTTGAAACTTACAATTTATTTACTTCGTGCATGAGGAGGAAAAATATTTTTTTAAAAAATCAAATGTCGAAAAAACTATCCATTTTTTCCATACGGTCATAATCTATAGAATTACCGCCCATTCCATGTTATTCCATACGGTCATAATTATCGATATATTCACCGCCAAGAGAGTTCAGAAGAGTAGTAGTAGTGTCCGCTTTGATGGCAATAGTACAGTATAGGAAGTAAAGCAACAATTTGCATTCAGAAAGAAATTAAAAATATTGAATGAGTGCAGCAGAATTGATAAATCGAAAAGTCTTAGACTCCGGAGACCTTTTCGAGGAGAACTGAATAAGTATAAGTGGAAAGACATAAATGGTGATTTTGTAATGCATAATCTATACAAGGACTAATGATTCTCCTTTGCAGGACAAAGGATTATTGGAATAAAGAAGTTTTGAATTGTTCTTAGAAAACCTAAATATTTAGTACCTTTTTTTTCGAGAGAAAGTAATCTATACAAGGACTAATGATTCTCCTTTGCAGGACAAAGGATTATTGGAATAAAGAAGTTTTGAATTGTTCTTAGAAAACCTAAATATTTAGTACCTTTTTTTTCGAGAGAAAGAATTTTATCTTTCCAAGAAATATCACATAAAGAACAGAAGGAAATTGGATAGTTCAGTGGAAGATTATGCCTAGTATAAAGAAAAAGGAACTGAGGTTTTGAGGAATTGAAAACAACCTCGATTTCTTTTTACAAATTAGAAATACCAAAAAAGATACCTCAAAGTCGTTCTCATATCAACCTTTATTTCCTGTTGATAGATATCTTTTCGAAATAATAAAAAAAAGATAAATGGAGGAGTTGCCGAAATAGGGGTGGATAAATGAGGAAATAATAGATTAATAGAAGGCTATTAATGAAAAGTAAAATAGAGTGGGATATAGGGCAACATACTGAGTGACACCACATTTGATATATTTAAAGGATGGACATCGAAAAGAAGGTTACCAGCTTTGGTTAGATACCAATGAGGGAAGTTTAGAAATCAAAACATTGCATCAAGCTCTGTCAAAAGTTTTAATATGCTTGCACCAAAGCAAGTTTTTGATCAAAATTGGCAAAGACATTATTAATTTTTCTATCGCCACATCAAATAATTAACGAAAATGCCGCAGAGCAGAGGATCTAGAGTCAAAGAAAAGAAAAAGAAGATCACAAGAAGAGTGTTTCCTGTAGGAGCCAAAATAAAGATCTGAGATGAGATTAGAAGGATTAAGATGTTTTCAAATTTTTTATTTAATAGAAGCAAAAGAGTTTGAAAGAACAGAAATTAAGGCAATAGAATGATAGTTAAAGGGTGCTTGAGAGGGATTTCCCTTTTAAGTCACAGGTTGAATAACTCTCGCTTCCGGCAGAAAGGCAGATTGAAAGATTGAAGTTGACAGGCAGAAACAAAATAGTTTACAAAGAAAAGAGCAAATTCATTAGTACACGTTTTGAGAGTCACAAGAAGAGCATCGTTCGGACCATACACTTTCTTGATGTTAAGCTCAAAAGGAATAGAAGACACATCCCTAGGAGAAATAACAATACTAGGCATTAAAGAAGAGGAGGGATATGGATAAGGAGGAATAGATCCGGAATTATCCACTGTATTCCCGTTTGGAGAATACCACAAGAACAAGCAAAGTTAAAGCAAGGTTTATGAGTTAATTGAAAGGAAGCAAAATGTTATTTTATCTTTTCATGACAGGGAGAATCCCTTCAATTATGCCATTTGTACACTCAGAGGCTTCCCTTCCCTCAAAACAGAAGTCATTACAAAGAAAATAAAATAAGTGCGAGCACAAGTCCGAACAGTTAGCAGAAACGGTTCCCCCAAAAATACTTCCCAGCCGAAAGCTAGGGAAGTTCCTCCTGAAGACCTGAAGTGATAGGACAATATAAAGAAATAAGAAAGCGATTGGAAGAATCCAGAGAAGGAAAGAGTTTAATAATGTAAAGAAAAGGATTGAAAGTTCATATTTTATTCATCTTCAAGAAGCTAAGGGGTATGGATTGGGAGTTTCACTATATATTTAAGGTAGTTCAGAGTAGAGAAAAGAAAGGTACGTGGGTTTATCAATTGTATCTTGAGATCTAGAGGAAAACCATAAGAGATGGTGAACGTTAACATCAAATAAAATAAAGCCATTGGAGCCGGTGAACCTTAACATCAGTTAAAATAAAGCCATTTTAGCAGGTGAGCGTTAAAATCAATTAAATTTTTGATTTCGGAGAAAAAGAAGAAGAGAGAATGTGCAATTTTTTGAGTCTAAATAGTCGAACAATTTAAGATGGCTAATAGATTTTGGAAATAATAAATATTCAGAAGAATTTATGACTATTTTCTACGTTGTGAATGGAGCATTTAACATTTAAAGTCGAGATACGATGGAGTCTATCTAACAAGAAAATTTTTAATTTAAAGACAAATTTTTAAACTAGCTAAATTAATTTTATGTTCACTTCAAACTATTTTAGAAAAAAATAAAAGTGAAAAATATAACGAATAACAAATTTTTATACGTTTAAATTACATAATTAGTCACTTTAAGATTATTATTATTATTATTATTATTATTATTATTTTTATTATTATTATTATTATTATTATTATTATTATTTTATTATTATTATTATTATATTATATATTATTATATTATTATTATTTTATTTTATTCATTATTAATTATTTATTTTTATTATTTTATCTAATTATTATATTATTATTATTTTTATTATTATTATTATTATTATTATTATTATTATTATTATTATTATTAATTATTATTATTATTATTATTATTATTATTATTATTATTATTATTATTATTATTATTATTATTATTATTATTATTATTATTATTATTATTATTATTATTATTAATTATTTATGTATATAGCATTACTAACTTATTCATTATCATTATAACTTATTTTTTATTTATTTAGTTGAATTTTACTATTTTTGAATATTATTATCATTATTATCATCTATTTATCTAATTAATTATTATTATTATTATTATTATTCATTACTTATTTTATTAATTATTTAATTATTTTATTATATTATTATTCATTATTATTATTAATTATTAATCAAAAAAGACTACTTTTGTATTATTATGATCTATTTTATATTTTTATTTTTATATATTATGTGATCATTAATTTATTATTTATTATTCTTTATCATTATTATTTTATTTATTATTATTATTATTTATACTTATTATTATTATGATACATCGTTTTATAGTTTTTTATTAGTAATAAACTTCTCGGCACTTCTTGGTATTATAAGTGATCAATATATATATTACGTTAATACATTCAATTATTATTCAGAATTATATTATTATTATTATGATTTATTATTCATTATATTTATTTATTATATTTTATTATTATTATTCATTATTATATAATATATTATTATATATTATATAACTATTCTAGATGCTTCTTTTTGCTTAGCTTTATTATTTTATTATATTATTTTTTATTATTATTATTACTTATTTATACTATTATTATTATTTATCTCTTATATTATTTATTGATTATTATTATATATTATTCTATTTAATTTATTATTATATTTTATTATTCATTTATTATTTTTTTTATTATATTATTAGTTATTATTATTTAGTTTATTTTTATTTTAAAACCCCCCCGTATCTGCTTCAGTCACATTCGGTAGAATTGTTTGAAATGTTTTTCATCACGTTAATACTGTTCAGCTTTAGTGTTGTGTTTGATTACTGCTGCTACTTACTTATTATAATACTTATTTGTTATTCAAACATTCCTTGAATCAGTCACTATTGTTATTTATCTATACTATTATTGCTTTTCATATTATTATTATTATGCGTATTTTATTATAACTATCGTTTAAATTATTTATTATTATTTATTATTTTATTATTATTATTATAGTATCTATTATTTTATTATATATTCATTATTATTATTATTTATTATTATTATTTATTATTATTATTATTATATTATTATTATTTTTATTCTTATTTATTTATACCCTTATTATTATTATCATTTATTATTTATTATTATTTTATTAATTATTTTTATTATGGTATTATTATTATTTATTACTTTTATTCATTTTAATTATATCCATTTTATTTTTTATTATTCATTATCTCATTCATATTGTTATTATTACTTATTATTATTATTTATTATTATTATTATTTATTATTACATTATATATACTTATATTATTTTTATATTGATTGATACTATTATTTTAATTATTATATATTATATATTATTAATTTATTATTTTATTATATTATTATACTATTACTTATTAATATTATTGATTAATTATTATTATTATTATTTATTATTGATTATTATTATTATTCATTCATTATTATACTATTATTAGTATATTTTATTATTAATTACTTATTTTATTATTATTATTTTACTTATATATTATTGATTTTATTATTTTATTATTAGTTTATTATATTATTAGTATTATTATTGTTATTTATTATTATTATTATTTATTATTTTATTATTATATTATTATTATTTATTATTTTATTATATCTATTATTATTATTATTATTATTATTATTATTATTATTAATTTTTTTTTTTTTATCATTTATATTTACTATCAGTATATTTACATTTTTATTACTATTATTTCTTTTATTTATTTACAATGTTTATGTCGTAATTACTATATTATTTTCATTCAAATGGACAAAAACGTCCCCTAGTAGCCCTTTTCTCTCTATTATTTTAATTATTATTTAATTCTGATGACAGTAAGGTTAGAATGTTGTATTGTGCAGAATACCGTGTGAGTTGATGACTCTGTGATATTTGATTATTATAATTATTAATTATCTATTAATGAATTTAATATTTAGATATTATTGATATTAATATAGTATTATTATTAGTTATGGATGTATTATTATTAGGAAAATGGGTACTTAATGTCAAATTATCTTAATTATTATATTATTTAAAAAAATTACAATAAAAATATAAAATAATAAAATTTCACATACACAAACACACACACACACACCACACAGCACACACACCAACACCCAACACACAACCAGCACCACGACACACAGACATATATATATATATTCAGTACTATTATAGCTAACTTTGTATATAGGTATATATACTATATATATCTATATATATAATAATTAGTAAATATAATAATATATTAATATATTCTTTGTATCTTGAGTCTTTTTCTTATACCTCTCATTCCTACTAGATTGTCCCCAAGATACTGGGTTATAGCTAACGGAACATCGAAACAGGTAATTGGATGCGTGTCATGTCTCAATGCATATGAAATATACACACAGAAAGCCTGAGTCGTAAAAGAAAATAAAGACAAACTTAAGTAAAATCACATTTCCTACTTTGAGAAGGAAGTAAATATATGTGTAGGCCTATCCATCCTTTTACAAACTGTAAAGCTGTGGATCTGCTTATGACCCAATAACGTTTTAAAGCGTTTATCTTCATCTAAGAATAAACTACCTTTACTCCTATTTTATGACATTATTTCAAATATTTTTTGTACTTAAATAAATAAAATAATTACACATTCATATAAATATATAATGCTTTCCAATACGAAGTATCAAGATGACAACCTCAGAAACTTACCTATAGGAATAAAAATAGTTCCAAACAATAACTGGCCTACCAAGCCACACAATTGTAATAAGACCTGAGATAGTGATGAAATTTCATTTTAAATTTCAAAATAGAAGAAAGATATATAGGCATATAAATAATATATTAATAGTATAACAGATGTTTGTTCAATAATTTACTTATATACATATATTATATAATACTATATTATAGAGAATCATTTGTAAATTCATTTGTCTGTTTGTCTTCGTTCTAGTTAAAGCAATGAACCCCCTCCCCCTCTCGTTAAGAGCATTAGTCATTTAGCGCATTTCCTGAAGTTAAAGGGATTCAAATAGAGGAGAGGCAAATGCCCCCATTAATGTTACATGGAAAAGGAGGAAACCAATAATTTTGCTACGACTTCTCAAGCATTTTCTTCCGAGAAGGAGCAAAACATTTGATGTACTTGATTAACATTAGCTCCAAGTTCATTTTTGCACATTACACGTTTCAAATCTCGAATACTATATATTAAATGGATAAAAAAAAAGTAAAAAATAAAAAAATAAATAAATTTGAAAAATTGCAGTATTTTAAATGTTTAAATATTTATAGAAAATCAGTCTGAAAATAATTTTATAACATTTTAAAAACTTAAAATATATTTTAATTTTATTTTATAAATAAAAGATAAATTTGAAATGATTTAAAATGTTTTAAATGTTTAAATTTAATTAAAGGAGATGCGTCTGTAAATGTTATTCTTTTATCAAGTTAAAATGTTTTTCAAAATAGTTCAATTTGAAATGATTTTTGTACTAATTTTAAATGTTTAAATTTGATTAAAAAAGATCCGTCTGAAACTAATTTTATAAAATTTTATCAATCTAACACTTTCTAAATAATTTAATTTGTGTTGAATTACGAAAATGAGGTGAAATATATTTTAAAATATAATTTTGTAGCATTTTAAGCTTTTACTACCATTAATCATCTATTAAACCAAAAGAGAAATTAGGCATTTTTTCTCAGTTCTCATCGTCATCGCGCTCGCGTGCAAATGTGTCATTTTGTCAAGAGACGTTTCGATGTTATACCATGGTACAAAAATACTACCATTAATCATGTATTAAACCAAAAGAGAAATTAATTTATTGCATTTATATATTATAATTAATTTGTCAGATAAAAAAAATATATATATTTCTTAATTTTAAAATGACTGACTTTTTAAAAATTATCGGAATTTAAATTTAACTTTATTTCATTAAGGAATTTTATTTTAATTTTTATTATTTAAGTGTTGTATTAATAAAATAAATTAGTATTTCTTATTAATACGATATTTCTGCTATAGGTGTATATTTAATCTAATTCATGAACTAATTAATTAATCTCAAAATTTGATGTTGAAAATCTTAATTAAAAGCTTATTTGAAATATATTGCAAGGAAACAAAAATTGAAGATCTGTTTGCCGTATTAAAATATCATAGTACTATGTAAAATAATTAGATTATATATTAGATTGAGACAAGAGAGAAAACTAGTATTCCACTCCTTACTCCTTACTCCTTATTCTTTACTCCTTAGTACTTACTCCTTACTTCTTAAGTTAAAGGGAAGACTCATTCCCTCTCCGGAATCTCAGTCATCAGGCTAACAGTACAAAACTGATACACACTCTGTCATACACCTCCAATCATTCTTTTCCTCTTCCTCGCTCAGTCTCTCTCTTCTCTCTCTACTCTGGCCTAACCATACAGCTACCTCTCATATATCTCATCCTCATCTGCTCCGTCTCTTCTTCCTCCTCTCTCTCGTCAAGGGTAGCATTAAAACTATTACTTTCACTATAGACAATACACCTAAACACTGTATACAATACACTCAAACACTGAATACAATACATTCAAACATGTTATACATATTATTATATATATAATGCGGAAATTTTTTTCAAACATTAGGAGTAAAACCCTGTTCCCTGACATGGGGCGGCTCCGATTCCGTCCTTCATTTGGATAGGGTTGAGTCTAAGGTTAAAAGATTAATAAACTAATATATGTGGTAGGATGACTTTGTATAAATTACAAACCAACTAAAATAGTTATTGTCGGTTATGACTTTAACGAAAAGTATGACTATCCTTGCTAAGTGTTATCATATTGAACCGTGGTCACTAGTTGTACTGTAAATACTATCTGAGATGGTGACAAAAGGAAGAAGAAAGTAGTACATTTGTTAAAGTAGCTTATTAAAATGTTATCGTTACTCTTTTAGTGTTGGTGTTGAGTTTAGGGATGCATTACGAGCAAGATTAAACCTATACGACCGTCGATAGAGACAGTACGAAGTTTCATTAGGGAAAATCCTCCAAAACTTTCAAAAATATCGAGTAACAACCTGATTGGGAAAGTTATAGGCAGTAGAATGGAAATATGGAAATAAGTTATTTATATGGAAGAATAAATACTAAAATATAAAGTTTAGATTTATGCATTATATGATTAGTTTTATTATTATATATTTATTGTCATTATTATGGATATTGGAAATGCTGGTAACATTATTTCGTGATTGACTTTAGGCACCATTTCGGAGACCACACCATTGCGGAGACTGCTAAAACCAGTATAGACTGACGCGAGCTTGCTAGACTTCATCATGGGTTCATCAGCGTGGAGGTGGCGTCTGGGTACGGTTTCTCCTCACTGGATGGTACAACGGAGAATGAAAGTATCCAGGGAATGCCATCGGAGATGGATTCTGAGCGTTTGGGTGGAAAACTGATTCGGAAAGTGTTGCCCTTAAACTGTTACCATGCGCAAAGATTCCAGGGGAGGGGGGGCTGTTGACGTTGCTTGGGCCTGGTGATTCTTCTGTTGATCGGCGTGTTTTTTAGCGGTTAAAAGTGCCTTCCCACAGCTTGTTGGGACCAATGGTTCTTGTGTTGTACTGTTTACTTTTGTAAATAGATATATCTGTATATTGTGTAATGCCAATTTTATTACTGTAATATAGTTAGTATAGACTAGGATTATAAGTTAAATGTTTAATGGATAAATGTAGTAATTTTGTGTTGAGATAAAAAGTTTATTTAATGAAAAGTTTTTCGTTTTTTTATATTTTCAAGCAGCAGATCTGAAAAAGAAAAGAGAGAACATGTTCTCTCTTGTCTTTTTAACCTGAAGGAGTCCCAAAGTGCTAGCTTGGGCGAAAGCTCGCACAAATATAATCTCTAAAAATACATATATGTTGTTATTAAAGCGAAAGAGCACTTTAAAATGTCGTTTTTGCATATAGTTAGTTTTCAAATAAGTCTTAAGAATATAAAATAAATTTGTTTGTATAAACTTTAGTTATTAGACTATAGTCGAACAGTCCATAGTCCCGGTGCAACTATACCTTGGTTACTGAATTGTTTACGCCAAGGTCAAACTAACACCTATACATATAGCATCTGCGTTTAAAAGTGGTAAATAATTAATTTATATACTATATAATCTGTTTACTAACTAGACTATATATATAATATCATAGATAATAATAATTTAAATAGATCATATATTTCAATTATATAGCTATATTATCTATATATCCATATTATTAATACTAGTATCTATATAGCCGTATGATGTGACGCAATCTACTATATGAATTAATATGTAAGAGGCTGAAGACATATTTTTAAAAATTATTTAAATCTTCATCCAAATCGTAGGACCAGGTTCGAGAAGGTGGAGTGAAACGTGCGTACGACACAATTTTTTCGTAAAGTATATAGCAAAATGTCAGGACAGAAGGAGGACATATTGAAACTGAGTGAGGATCGAAAATTGGTTTTTGTTTCGGAGCGATTTGGGTTATAAAGGGACCATTAGCTGCTTACGTCAAATACGTAGAACAACCTCTCTTCTACTAATTATCTTTATAGCTTTGCAGGAAGCGAGAAATTTATAAACATTAGGTAATACATGGTCAAAATTTACTTCTTAAAAAAGAATGTAGTATATAATAAGGTATATGAAAGGATGACTGTGACAAATGATCGTAAAAAATTCCGGATACAGCCGGCAAAGCTTTTAAAATTGTCAAAATGAGAAGTATGAAGCTGTTCCCCAGACTCGATATATATACTATATACAGTATATATAGTATATAGTATATCAATATAGCTATACTATATATATAAGTAATATATAAAGTATATTAAATATTAAAAAGAAGACAATAAAATAAATATATTTAATATATATATATATCTATGCTATATATATATATATATAATATATATAATAGTATATAATCTTAATTCTATAATTATCGCATATATATAATATTAGTATACCTATAAATATATTATATATATAACTACTATTATTAATATATATATATCCAGAATTATCTTTTTATATATCAAATTAACTCTTTCTCAGACCTTACATGAAATTCATTAATGACCTCCTTTTAACATCATCAAGAATTATTATTATCGCAAATTAAGATTGGCTGTGAACCCCCCCTCAAAAAATTCATCGCCAAAAGATTTATCCAACATATTTATGATAATTTTCTTAATAAAATCTAAAATTCTAGTTAATACTATTAAAGCGGAGACAACGTTTCTGAATTTAATACATGACTGCCTGGCTAGAATTAGCACACTGAAGGATTGCGAGAAAGAGCTATATACTTCATCCACCAGGGCCGTAGGACAAGTAATTGATAGCCAGTCATTGCAATGATTGTAGATTTTGCGATCCAAATTGAACTTGTCAAAGACTAATGTAAGCTTTACATCGCGCTATGATATACACTTTACAAAAATCGAAAAGCTGCTAATGAAACTTGTTTGTGTCAAGTCTGTAAGTGATGGTATAAATATAGTTACCATAAGTATGTCTTATTTTATATTCTACAGTTTTTGAATATTATCTCACCAAATAATATATTTATAATTAATGTATGAGAAAATATAGATGTTTCAGAAAGTTTTATATTAAATCATATCAATATTTATTTTTTCAACTTCGATTATTATTTAAAGTTATTTTTATTGATGTCTGTGAGTTAAGCTACAACAGGATCGCTAAGTTATTAATATGAAACTAGAGGTAGATAATGATCAGAACTTCGTGTACTACCAAAGGCCTTTTAAATAATATACTATATATATATATATCATAATATACAGTATATATATAAAGGATAGTATATTTAATAAATATATAATATATATTATATATAATATATAAATAATATATATATACAAGACGTACATACATATATCAACGATAATAATATAACATATAGCATCATATAATAAATATACTATATATATACAGTATATTCTCCTTTCACTTTCTGATAATGAAGCATATAATATAAATATATATATATAATATGAAATATATATATTATATATATATATATAATCTATATAATGATACGTCTATATATATATATATCATATATATATAAAAAATTAATATAATTAGGGAATGTCCCGTGCACCAGAATTTTGGTCTTCGCGACGAACCCGGAAACTTTCCGGAACCTTAAAAGTTCCGCGCCGGAAGTTCCGGCGGAACCAGGAACTTCTTCGACTTCAGCCTACACCATTTACAACTAACACAGGCATGTGTTTCCAGAAGGAACCCAGAACTGCAGGCCGGGCGGGCACGAAACATGCATACAGTTTCCAAGCCCCGTTTGCCGCCGTTCCACGTCACGTAAACATATCACAGTCAGGACCCCGTTGTTAAATCTCGATTTCGAAATTAATCAAAGCGGAGCGGCTGCGCAGACAAAGAATTAATCGGTGCTTCACAAAGCATATATTATTTAAGCAAAATATAGTGTCGAGAATGGCTTGCCAAATGTTTTTAAATATTTTTATTTTTTTTAATATTAAGGATACTAGATATGAAGTCGCTCATCCATTTCAATAACTACAGATACATATAAGTCCATTACAAAGAGTATTGTCCGTAAATTGCGCCAGCTGGATCCGGTAGCGGGCCGCGCTCAGGCCGTACTTCCAGGTACTAAATTTCTGTCTCTCACATGATTGGTTAATGGTAATTTTTTTTTTTCAAATATCACGAAGCGTTCCGAGTCGATTTTGCACACGGGCATAGCCCTCTGGCTCGTCGCTGGAAAACGCAGCTATATATTCTCGACTTAAACATATGTGTGAGTAACGAAGAGTGGAGGTTCTCTAGAAGTTCTGTCGCAATGCTTGTCATATCATTACCTGTGAGCTTGTAGTTCTGCAAGCCCAAAAAATTCTGGATAAGCGGATCAAATGAATCAATATTTATTAAGTGGGTTAAAGAACATGAGATACACACCTTGCATACCCGCTGCGTTTGCAGAAGCTCGAGTGCAGCCCGTGTGCAAAATCGACTCGTAAACAAACTCAAATTGATAAAAAAAAATTATTAACAAATCGAGAACCGGAATTTAGTACTGGAAACGAGGCCGAGCGAGCCCACGTTTCGGATCGCTGCTATTTCATATATAAACATACTCTTAATACAAATAAGGCTATACCAGAGGGGTGGCACTTGCCCCCCCGGGCTAATTTGGCGAACAGTACGAAAGAAAAAGGTCGAACCTATATTATTTGGCCAGACGACGTTTTTTAAGGGTTTTAGTGGAAAACACGCTGAAAAAGATACACATCAATACGATACGATCATGAAGTAGTATCATATTAAATAACAAAAGTATTATAAATTTATCTATATATAAATATAATATATATAATATATTATACGATTGATTTAGTATGGATGAAGATAAGCTAAGTCTATAATAATATATATAAGTATACTAATAAAAATACTACTATAATATATAATCTACTTTATAATTATATATATATATCATATATTATATATAATATTTATATATATTATTTATT
This sequence comes from Trachelipus rathkii, assembly GCA_015478945.1. Lineage (NCBI taxonomy): Eukaryota > Metazoa > Arthropoda > Malacostraca > Isopoda > Trachelipodidae > Trachelipus > Trachelipus rathkii. The sequence continues at coordinate 22,200 of JABUQX010044967.1, read as the reverse complement.
ATATATAGTATATATATCTAATTATATAATAATATATATATATATATATAAGTTATAACGATTCATATATATATATAATATTTATGATGATAATATTATATATTATATATATATTAGTAGTATATAACGATCTCACCACGACGCGATCATGACCGCCTCCGCACGCCGAGCCAAAACTGCGGAGGAGCCTCGAATAGAAAACCATATTAGATGGACAGAGTCCAACCAATCAGCACTGAAGCAATCCGCTCGGTTACACGCCAGACGGAAAGCAAAGAACACGGAATCGACATCTCTACAGGTACGAACAGCGCAAATCAAAACCCTTCTCTTTTCGCCCGACGGCACTATAGGGACTGATCTCTTCCGGCTAAATAAATAATATATCATCACTTACATCAGACACAACACAACACAAAGACGCCCAAAATGAATCCTGCTACTTTGCCCTCGACTTCTTTATACTTAAATATGTATCTAATTTATAGAAATGATATACGATAATAATTAGTATCATTAATATAAAAGTTAATCTCGAATATAAAAATTTCTGGCAGCCATTTCCTACCCATAGTTTTGATAACAATTTGTTTGTAAACAAAGTATTCTTCGCGCAGCCTGCCCGTTTATTAATTCCCGATCGAGGATTTAACCCACGGGCGCCCTGACTGTGACGTTTACCTGAGTAGAATGCGCAAACGGGCTCTGGGAACGATGCATGTGTGTACTGTGTGCCCGCCGGCTGCAGTCGGGCTTACTGGAACAATTTATATAAAGTTATACGGGTCTTCAAAGTTTAAAAAGCCTTTTTTCAGAAGCGGGTAACTGTTGCGAAAATGTGATTCGTATTTTTTTTTTTTTAATAACTCACATGAGAGCAACTTATTTTCTACACCACAACATTTCAAAAATTCACCCATAAATTCATTATATAAGTAGAAAATTATGGATTTGTTTTTAATAATTTTAAAAGCTTTTGCTCAAAATTTTTGATAATATTTTGTTTTGTAAGTAGTTTAACCAAGAAGTTAATATATCTTTTAATATAATATAATAAGGATAATAATAATAATAATAATAATATAATAAATATAATAATAATAATAATAATAATAATGTAATTATATATAATAATCATAATAATCATAATTAATATAGTAAATAATTAGTAAATAATAATAACATAATACCTGTGCAAATTTTATTTATCCCCACGTCTATTCTAGAGCAGGATTGTGGTAATTTAGAACAAATAGTGAGCAAAATAGATTTGTTGAAGTTGATTTTTTTTTGTATTCAAAAAATAATTTTTTTTTGTTGTAAATTTTTTAGTTGACTTTTTTCTAAATTAATCATGAATCTGTTTTATTACCTAATTAATGTAAGTATATTTCATCTACATAATAAGTAAATCATATCCATGTTGTTTCAAGTCATTTTAAAAAAGAAATAAATAAAAGTTCGAGTACTCCAAACCATCCCAGTATTAAAACTATATATATATATATATATACTATAATATATAATGAATATATATATAATACTTTATATACTATTTATATATTTATATATACATATATTATATATTATCATATATAATTATATATATATATATATGATATATTATACTATTATATATTATATCTATAGATATATTCAATATATATATATACTATATATATATATATATATCTATATATATTATATATAGTATACTATATATATTTAAATAACAATTAATTAAACTAATAATTATAATTTACCATAACTTATTATTAATTAGACAATAATTAGGATTATTACATAATTTTATAAAAAAATAATAATTTGAACAAATATAGAATTTTTTTTACAAAAATAAAAGAAATAAAAAAATTCCTAGAAAAACTAACTCAAATATACCAACCGACGTCTCTGAGTTTAAAGGCTACCGTTAGAGTGAGCATATTGTTTACAGTATTTAAAGTTTTCGAAAGTACGGAGTCTATTTTTTTTATCACTGATATTATGTTCACATACAGTCGTCCTCGTAGAACCGCGTTTATAGAAGGATCTTTAGCTTAGACCGCGGTTTGCAAAGGATAATAAATGTAATTAAAAATCAAGAGAGCAACAATAATTAAAACTCTGATTAAATATTTTAAAAGATAAAAATTTTCATTGCAAAAAAATAAAAATAAACATTATCATTCACATCATATATATAAAATAATGAAATGAAAAGAAACAAAAAGAAATTTTGGTTAGCTAAAAAGGCAAAAGCGTCAATTAACGATAACGATGTATTTCTCACAAAAAGCAGCCAATACAACCTACAGGATCTGGACTGCCTTCATCTCTTACACCTTCAATCTCATTTAACATTTGAAGAAACTATTTTTGTGCTCAATTGGCTAAACTTAAAATTTTTATATCAGTCCTCAGGCAATTTAATTAAATATATAACAATTATTATGCTTGGAGTGTTTTTAAAGACTTTACGATTGTTGTATTTTTCATTTAAAAAAGCTAAAAATTTTTTGCTCAACTTTTAAGATATAGTTAGAGTATGTATTCCAAATTAAATTAGCTAATAGAGTTAACTAGTCAAACAAAAATAATGTTTGATATACTGTTCTTAATATATTTAATTCATGGCAATTTTATTAAATTATTATTTCAAGGATAGATAAAATTATGATATTTTATTCACCTTATAACAAAGGTTAAAAATTTTAAAATTAATAGAGTATTTCAGGGGGTTTAAAGTTATACGCAGATATCGCTATACGCGGGCGGGTAGGACTAAGCCCTGGACGTTTCTATCGAGGGACGCACTGTAGTATTCAGAGTTTCAATAATTTATTTTTTTATGAAGAAATCATAACTTTTTTTGAATGAAAATCAAGTCCCCGTTTAATTAAGAAAGAGCATTTGAAAAAGTAGAAGTTCGGTTAAGTTCGGCCCAGGACAAGCTGTTCGGCCGAACGGACTTCAAATCCCCGGAGGATACAATGAAAAAAACTTCCCCCACTATAGCTCGTAACCATCCTAATATATATATATATTACTATATAATATATATATCTTGTGCAGATAATATTAGCGTATTCAAAGATTTTATTCACTATTACTTAAATATGTGAACGAGGAAATAGTATAATATATATATATTATATATATATAATATAGATATATTATATATTATATATACTAAATATATATTTTTATTATAGTTTATATATTCTCTATCATTATTAATATATATATAAGTATTATATATATAATATATTATGTATATACTATTATATATAATATTATATATAATATATATATATATATTATATGTATAATTAATATATACTATATATTATATATATAATATATAATATATATCATATATATATATTTTACCGTTTCTTAAGGAAGTAAAATATATATTAAAGTGAAACATTTAACTGGGTCTCAGACCGGTGTCAAAATTGAGCATACAAACTATTCAAATAGAGTAATTTCTTTTCATTAGATTGACAATTAACCACTCACAGAATAAAAAGTAGCTCAGGTTGATAATCTATTTTTTCTCGCTTTATGAAATTTTGAAAATTTGCTTTTTGACGACTTTACATGATCCCAATTTTTGGGACAGCCAGGTTTGAAGGTTTACGTCCTTAAAATATGCCACTATTTGACGCAATTTTTCTTTTATTGAAGTTTCCAATCCATCTACACAATCTCATCATATCTTCTCTATGGAGATAATTACTCTGGACTTATCCTCTACAATAATATTTTCACTATAGTAAAATTTGAAACACATTTCCTTTCTAACTATTTTTATAACTTCCTTTGTTCATGTGTGACTTCAAGTGCCTGTATTTATACCATAATGATACTTGAAATTTTCAACTCACGTTTTATATACATGAAACAGCAAACACACAAAACACACACACAACACACACACACATTATATACATATGTATATAATATGGTAATATATATATATATTATAATATATATATATCAATATTTATATATAAGTATATATATATATCAATGTTATATAACATATATATATATAGTATATATACTATATTATAATTAATATATATATATATGGAATATAAGAGAGTGCGCTTGAAAATATATGTGCTAATATTCTTGAAAAGTTGAAGAGAAGTTTAAGAGAAACCTCTAAAGTAATATTCGAATTCGAAGTTGAAACGTAAACCAAATAATATTTTATCTGACCCCCCACATTTTATAAGTGACAAAATTCCTTTCTTCCTCTTTTTCTTCTCTTCTTTTTTTTTTCCTCCCTTTTTTATCGTAGCCCTTTCTTTCTTAATTTTCCATTTCTGTTCCTCTTTTCTTTTTCCTTGTGGATTTCGTTTGATTTGATTTGGTTACCTCAGTGCGTTACTTGGTTCCATCCATCATTTGTTAAGAGCATTTTTGAACCCAAGGGACCTGCCGAGAGAGTGAAAACTAAGTTTTTCTCTAATTCACTTATATATATATAATACCATTATATATTATTATATATATATCTAATATAATTATATATAACTATATTATATAATTATTATAGATAGTATATACTATATTATACTATATAATTTATATACTCATGATACTATATATATATATAACTATTAAGAGTTCAAGTCACAAACACTCGATTATATCTATCACCAAATAGTTCTTTTTTACTTATAATATATATATGATATTATATGTACTATATATAATATATAATATATTATAAAATATCGCCTCTAATTACGGAAGGTAGGTATAGTTATACAGGAAAAGCTATCTCAATCTAAATTTATAATATAATATAGGACTGGTATTAGGCCACTCTCATCTAGTAAACTAACACTCTTTTGTTTCTTTTGAGTCACAAGTATAGTACTAGTAAAGTATTAAATTACACTAATAAAATACTGAACACGGTGTAATCTCATCATATAGTATATATATATATCCATAATATATATATACTTTATATAGTTCGTTAGTATATATATATTTAGTATACTATATACTACATCTGAAATATAATACATTCAGAAAATATATACATTATAATTCTCACTATATAATATAATATATAATATGGATAATTATTATTGAACGGCTATATATATATATATAAATTCTCTATTATAAGATTACTATATATATATATATATATATATATATATACTATATATATACCATATAACTGAAAATACAATAAATACTTTGAAAAAAATACCTCAAAATAAAATACCGAATCTGTGATAAATCGTTAAAATGCGAAATCAATATCTCTCAGAGTTGAACCTCAACTTCCTTCTTTATAGTATAAAACAAACATATGTAGCTTTTAATTTATGTCTTGTTTTCTTATTTCTGTAGAACACTTGAAGAACAAACTCGGATTTAAACTCCTGAAGTTGGAAATCTTGTGACTTTCTTTTTTAACATTTTTCTTAGAATGGGAATTTTGTTTTCTGTAATAACAAAATTATTTTTTTCAATATTTCTTCCTGCTCACTCTATCTATAAGTTAAGTTTTATATCTTTACTTATTTGTTTCCATATTTGTGTTCAAACTATTTTTCTCATGGAGAGGGAATGTTTTTTATTTTATTTTTATTATAATTATTTTTTTTTTCCTGTAGAATATTCCCGCTTCATCTATCAAAGTGACGTATGAGAGTGCTTCTAATCATATAGGAGTAAATTTAAAATATTTCTGTTCCTAATTTGGTACCATTCAAATAGAATAACAGATTAAAATCACTGAAGGAAACTTTGAAAGAAACTCCAGTAAAGTAAATTTTGGTCTAGTGATTATAAAAAGCTTACTAAAATATTAAAATATTCAAAATGAATATGAAGAATACAGCTTAAAATTAAAAGATCTAAAAATTAAAAACAAACAACTAAGAATGAAAAAAAGGAGAAAAGATTAAAGATGGGCGAAGCAATCAAAGGAGGAAAATTAATAACTATAGTGAATAAAGAAGAGAAAAAAAAAACAAAGAGAGGAAGAAGGATGAATTTATAAAATAAAATTGAATGTGATATTTAGTTATTTAATATTCCTTTTGCAGGATATCATTTTTTTGCAGCTTTTTCTTTTAGGGGAAATATAGAATATTTTGAACTGACACTGACACGAAAATACTTATATATATATATATATATATATATATATATATATTATATATATATTATAATATATATTTATATTTATATATCACAAAAGTCTTTTATTTTTCGAATGTAAGCTCAAAGAAGTAATTTTTATTGTAAGTCAAATTAACTATACTTAAAATAATATCAAATAAATTAAGCATTATTTTAATATATATAGTATATATACTCTTAAAAATTGTATTTTTAACATACTATTATATATATATATATATATATATATATATCCTAGAAATGAGCTTGAAACTATATAAAGAAAATTATGAGTAAAGCTATAAAGTTATTGTCGATGAAAGTCAGAAACACACGCTCACAGAGAAGAGCCACAGTGCGATTGCATATCAATCCATGGGGGTGAGTCCTGGTTTATACATATTTTGAAATGTTAGAGAAAATTTTTGAAATATGAAAAGATTTTGATGTCACAAATAAAATAAATAAAAAAAAACTAAGTCTGTATATCTTAATTATAAAAAATCTAATATTATTATATTATAAGTTGGATATTGAATATTCATTTCTTGAAGTAGTTTCAGGGGAATTGGATGGAAGGAAGAATATAAAAACTATGAAAGGTACCAATTACAGTTTCCTAATAACTGTTTTCTCAATTCAGAGTAGGATTCATGAACTACGTCAAATGGGGTTCAATTGGGGACAATCAATGAAGATATGGCGAACAGATTGCGGAGTATGGCGACGACAAAACTTGCAGATGGGAGGAGGGTCCCGTGACATATAGTGGCTGTGAGTGATATTGGTGTGCATGTATCACCTTGTGTAAGCTCTTTCGTTGGTGGGAAGAAGAAGACCACTTACCAATGTTCGGTTATATTTCCAAGTTCCGCTCTTGGCCTTATCATTCTTACAGCACTCTTGCCAATAAGATCGAAAGCCTTGTCGGAGAGCAGGAAAGTAATCAGCTGATGGGAGGCGGCCTTGTCGAATGGCATCCGGGCATACTTTGATTAAAATCAAATACAAAAAAGCAAAGCAATATAAGCGTGCAAATATAATGACCGAAAAACTTAAAACTATGCCTCATTTGGTGGGTTAAGTGGGAATGTACCATAGCAGTATCTTGACCATACAAATCAATACAATACTTAACATTAAAAACATATACTGTATCCAAAACATCAGTAGTTTCAGTGCCCTCAAAATATGAACCCATTTAAAACTTACCATAGCCAACATTAAGGTTTCTGCTGAAAATTTTGATTGAATACTAATAACATTAGCTGTTGTCTGATCATCAAAAAACAGCAATTTTAGGTTTACACTTCAATACACGCTTAATACTAGTAAGAAGATTATGAATTTTTGATGAACTCTTAGCATGAACAACATCGCTACCATAAGTTACAAATTGATCTTAATTAAAACAGGATTTTAAATAAGGTGAATGAGGTTTCTTAACCTCGACCTCATTTGTTAGACAAATACAATAGTTATATATTTGACACAATACCATTTTTTTAATTGCGTATATTTTATCTCAGAAGCATTTAAATTTACCTAAACTTAAATCAACACGAAAAGAAGTTTCCTTTCCAAATGTCTTGGTATTCTCGTGTGTAAGCATAATACTATGATGGGTTGGCCTCGTGTACTTGCTGAGAAGTACTCGGCAATTGCGCCAGTATGACTTTCTCTTCTCATCGATGATCGATATCTTAATTCTCTTCATAAACGGGAATTCCTCTGATATACTCGTCGTCGATACATTGTTATTAGCTCACTTTATGCTTTGGATATTCCAATGGTCATCAGAAATTTAACTCTATAAGGATAAAAGTTAGCAAATACCACCATAGGCCGTGACGGGATAGATATTATGCGGCTTTCGTATTTACCAGTCATTATATAACCATTCTTACAACGCTCAAGCGTTTGAGAGTTGAACTCAGCCTCTAAATTTCGAGTGACGTCAAAAGCCATGCCGTTGAATTTGGGGTGTATCATGTATGCGATATCGCGATATCGTATCTCTGAGAAGTAACCACAGCAGTAACCTAGCTTAACCTAACCTAACCTAACCTAACCTAACATATATATATATATATATATATATATATATATATATATATATAATATATATATTATATATATATATTATATATACGTATACGTACATATAATATAATATATATATATTATATATATTATTTATATATATATATATAATATATATATATATTACTATACATAATATATACATATATAGTATATATATATATATATATATATATATATATATATATATTGAATGTATTTGCTTGCAGTCATAATTGCCCTTTTCTTCGATATTTCCTGCCGGAAGTGACTTTTAATTGCAGACTTCCCTTATAAACTCGTTTTTTTCTGCTTTTGTTGAAATAATTATACTACTTCGCTTTATGTTTATTCCGTTGCATTTATGTGCTTTTAGTGAAAACACCTACATAATATGCAGCGTTTAAGAAGAATCATTACGAGACTCAATTGTTCCTTCGTTGCTTTTTACATTCGTCGAATGGAATATAACAACGCTCGAAGAACTAACAAACGAATGGAGGTAGGTGTGGGGTATGGTTGGGTGGGTACCTAACATAATAACCTAACCTAACCTAACCTAACCTTAACCTAACCTAACCTAACCTAACCTAACCTAAATAAACTAACCAAACTACAGAAACTCATGCAGCTCTTATTTCATCCCGGAACAGTCCAAAATCATTTTTTGCAATAACAAAAACTCTTTTTTCCGTAGAAAAAGTAATAATCTTTCTAGATCCTCCTCTTCTTCACGTTCTTTCTGTTATTTTGCTAAGATTGTCAACTCTAACTTTGCTTCTTCTTTTTTCATTCATCTAGTGTCCTCCGGCGGCGCAACTTCAGTTTTGACTTCTGACAAATCTGAACACTTCATCAAAACCTTTGTCATTTTTGACGAATCTTGGAGCTATTTCCTACTCCAACTCATGTATTTCCGGTCTCTTTGAGCTTAATACTAAGAATGCGGACGGTCATGACGGTATTCCTGACACGATTCTCAAATCTTCTGTTTACGAACTTGCACCTTATCTTTCATTTTGGAATCTTTTACCATTAAGTTTTTACAATTTTAGAAGGAAAGTTTCGTAGTAGAATTTTTTCCAATTTACATAAGTCAATGTGATTATTCTTCATGTCGGTTATGTTGTGGTGAATGAATGAAAAGACAATTTCTTATATTTTGTTGATGAATTTTAGCCTTTAACGTTTACCATCTTGCCTATAATATACAATCGTGAAATTTTGAGTTTTGTTTATAGCAAATTTTGAAGACATGGATAATGATCAGACAAATCACTCTTTATAATAATAATAATGATAATAATAATAATAATAAAAATAATAATAATAATATAATAATAATAATAATAATTAATAATAATAATAATAATAATAGCTTAAGAACAATAATGAGAATATAATAATAATTAATAAAATAATAATTTTTAATAATTAATAATAATGAATAATA